>VXBS01005126.1:55486-70030 GCA_013400255.1 Sitta europaea | reverse complement strand
GGGTTGGCCTCAGTGATCCTGGAGGTCTCTTCCAGCCTGGTTATTCTGTGATATGTGCTTTTTTGAGGGCCTGGCCCCACAACCCTCGGTGGGCTTTGGCTCAGGGACATTTGCACAAACATCCTGTGCCAGTCACCCAGCTCCAAGGACGGGCTGTTAAACAGATCACACTGAATTTCCCAAGGTTCCTGGGTTCTCCAGTGTGTCAGAAAACAAACCTCGAGGCCTCTTATGTGAGCAATCATTGTGTCTATGGAATGCGAAACATTTCCAATTTGTGAAGGCAAGCTCGGTTGCATATACTGTAAAAACACACACAAACACCATGTGGAAATAATAAATGTGTTTATGATGGAGATCTGTGCTTCCTTTATTATTTTAGGATTTTGTCTGAATTTGAAACAATTGTTAAGAGCATTAGCTTCGGTCTTTCATTACTGATATACTCCTAATATTGACTTCACCTACTAAGGCAGCTGTACTCCTCCTTAGCACATATTCCATTATTTTTAAACATATAGGTTGTTCATACACAAATATGAAATATTTAGGAAGTTTAATGGCCAAACTGGCATTAAGTAGTGCTCTTCAATATCCTGCTGTTCTTTTAACCTTCGACTGTTGAATTCACATTTTGATTCACAGAAATTCATACACTGGAATTCAGGAGAGGGGAAAATGTCTGGTTTGTAAACTTCTTAGTCCTCCCCTTCGTTTCCAAGGCAATACTTCCAGTTTTGCAGTTTAGGTTCATATTTGGCATAGCTCCAAAGGCACATTTTTAATGTCCTGGATGTCTCCTGTGCCTGGTGGGAGTGGGGCTGTACAAGATGCTGCAGCTCAACGGGAGGTGCATTGCCCATGCCCTCAAGTCATGAAAAGGGGCCCTTTCTGCATGTTCTCACTATTTAAACACAAAGAGTTACTGATATATTTACCTAAACCTTACTAATATATATATAAGTAAAATCTATTTTCCAGGAAAATTGCACCACTGTTCTTTCAACTGGATTTTGAAATGTCTTTGTGAAATGCTATCCCTAAAATGCAGTGTTTCCTATCAGGTTGACTGTAACATTTCATTTGTTATGAACTGAACTTTTTTCCTGCCCTTTTTTTCCTTTTTATTTTTTGTCTCAAAATAGTTACTCCGTGTTTGTATTTCAGATTAACTCCTCATAGTTTGTCAGTGAATGAAGAGAATCAGTTTCTTGCCCAGCAACAATAATTGCCTATTCCATAAAATATTTCAACAACACTGCAAGCATGGAGACCTTTATGAAATGTCAGGGCTTCTGTGATGAAAAACCTATGGATTTTTTCCAACTGCTGGAGATTTTTCACTCGTGCAGTTGGGAACAATGTGGGCTTTTGGACACAAAATCCTCCTTGGTCTGTGCAGAGTGTAACCCCCTCCTTCCACTTCCTTCCCAAACTCACCTGGGCAGTGGGATATGGGAAGAGCAGAGAAATGATCCTGGATTTCCTGCAGGAATGTGTGCCAAATAGATGTGGCAGTGGAACCCCAAGGTGTTTAAAAAGTGCCATGGAGGATCCATGGGGATATGAATCCAATGTACACCTTCTATAATCCTGGAATACTGTATTCACTTGAAGTCTCTACCTTTGGTACTTGGAGAGCCTTGAGGACACTCAGTGCTCTTGGCTAAGCACAGCTTCCCTTCCACACACTGATCACCATTGCAGAAACTCCATACAAGGACTGGGGAGAAGGATGAAACCCATTTTTAGGATGGGTTTATTTTTATCTTTTTTTGGGAAGAGTTTATCATCCCATTTTTTTATATCTCCCACCAATGAAAGCTCAGAATGACTGAAATAGTACAGTCTGTTGGAGTGGATTCTTCCCCAGGAGACTGATTTTATTTTATTATTACTGAAGAGAGCAGGAATTTATTAGGCCTCAAAAAGCAGAGGAATTGGAACTTTCCTGCCAAGGTAGACATATTCCCAAGCTGTTCCAGCCCCTCCTGAGAAGCTCTTTTACTGACTTTCCCGTGTAGGGAAGAGACACAGTTTTGTCCATATTACCAGCTGACAAATGAAACAACCAAATTCAGACAGGGGGAGGAGAGGGAAAATTTGCTCTAAAATATATTTAAAGACATGAGCTTTCCTGTAGAGAAGTTTGTTTGGTGAGAAATGGATCTCTTGCTACAGGCTCCAATTTAAACTGGCTGACCTAGAAGGAAGAAAGTGCCTGGGAAAGAATGAAAAGCAAATAAATAAAAAGCAAGGAGCAAATAAAAAAATAGGTTTTCTCTTTCCCAATTTTCAAAACCCAGTGGGTAGGATGGGACTTTTGTGTCCTATCTCTCAGGGAGCCAACAGCTTTATGTCTCTGCACACCACGGACACAAAAGAAATTTATCACACGATGGAGTGTGTGTTCCTTGTTCTTGCTGATGCATGCTAATGACAGAAAAATTAATCAAATCAGGCATGCTAATGACAGAGAAGTTAATCAAATCAGGCTGTTGGTGTTTGCCACTGGTTCAGAGAATGGAATTCTCCAAGGCTTGGTGGCCCTCAAGCAGGTGACATCTGTCCAGCCACGTTTCCAGTCTCTCTCACAGCTACAGCTCACCCCTGAATTTCCACTTCTTGCTCTCCAGATTCCCATTACCCACATGTTTATCCCCCTCCTCCTCCTCCCCTTTCATTTCCTCCCTTTCCCACTCCCTCTCTCCCTGATCACTCCAGCTCTTACACTTGTCTCCCACAGTTCCTGCTGAAACAACATTCAGCTGTGGTGGTGCTGATGATGGTTGTGAGGAAGGCAGAGCAAGATAAGCCAAGGCTGAGTGAAATATCCCCTCTTTGTAACACACAGGGTTGAGAATTTGTTTGGCTTATAAAATGGGACAGTCTTGACCTTCAAGCAAACCAGAAGTTTCTTCCAGATTTGAAATACCTCAGAATTAAGGAATTTCCTCTTTCCTCGCCATCTGGATCTTCTGTTTAGTCAAAAGCCCTTAAGAGACTGTTCAGTCATGTTAAGATCTCATGAATTTTAAAGTTTTGTGTCTGTCAGAGCAGATGGGCACTGGCAATGCTTGGCACTGCAGCCAAGAGCTTGGCAGGCATTACCACACCTGCACTGTCTGTAAATTGCCTTTCTTGGGTGTGGTGGCACAGGATTTTGGGAAAGATTCACTGGGAGCTGCAGGGTTTTTCATCCAAGTGCCACTAACCCACTAAGAGAGCCACGGTGACAGGGCCACCTCTGGAGGAGCTGGATCAGGGATGTGTGACAGGCAGTCTTGCCTGTGAGCTGCAGAGCTCTGCAGAGTTCACAGAACTGACAGCTGAGAAGAAAGGCTGATTAGCATCCTACCCTTTGGGCCACCTCATTTTCGTCTGATCAACGAGGGGAGAGCTCCTGAGGCAGTAACAAGCACCCAGGTGTGGCTGTGGCAGCACGGGGATGGGAATAGGAGTTCAGGGCTCCTTCAGGGACTCCCTCTTCAGCCAGGAGGAGGCTGCTGATGCCTTGGAAGCTCACAGAAGTTGGGGACTCAGCTCTTTTAGCTGAAGTTCCCTGAGTCACACGGTTTTGCTTGTGAGCAGGAGTGAGAGACCATGAGCAGGGGACAACTGTAACCACAACTGGCTTTGCTGTGACTTCAGGAGGTGCCAGAGGGCCAATGGTGATGTTAAACTCCAAGGCACAGGGAGCTGGAGGAAGGAGAGCAGCACCCGGGTTTGCCTTCCCTCTCTGTGCTCCTCTCACCAGGCCTGTGAGGTGTCACCTCTCCAAAGGACTGACCTGTGCACTCGAGCACAGAGAAGATTTTCCCTCTGGTCCTCTTTATTAGGAAGTTTTGGTTCCCTGCCCAGTGGATATAACCGTGCCATATAGAAACAAAAGGGAGTTGCTATCAAGTATTGCTTGAGGTTTCAGTGACCCTTCACCTCCCTATGACTGAGCAGTGATTAGTACATAGAAGTTTGGAAGTTAGACAGCCTTCTAGCAGAATAATACATGAGACTATGTTCAGGAAGGTGGGACAGGAGCATATATATATGTATGTGTGTGTATATATATATGCATATATGTATAGGAGCACACCTACCTTGTGGATGAGATGGGAAATAAAATTGCAAAATCTACTCAGCTCAAGAATTAATTTTCATCCTCTCTGCAGCCTCTAGCCATAAAAATATTTTTCTCTTCCAAAAGTGATGTAAAATAAAAGAGGGGAGATAATAAACCACACTCTCAGTCTCTTATTAGCACAAATACTTGAAAATGACCAGAAGAGAGACTAAAAGTCAAAATAACTTGAAGGGAGAAGTCTTGACAGTTATGTGAAAGGAAATTCAAATGGTCGGGGAACGCTGATTTTTCAAGGACACTGATATCCTGAGAGAAGCAGAAGTTTCATCCCAGGAGTGGCTCCTTTCTGCAGGGTGGTACAGTGGGAGAGAATAAGGATGCACATGGAAGATTTTGTGATCCAGCAGATCAGCAGGTGGCAAAATAGTGTTGCGTTTTTGTAATTGAACCTGTTGTCTAAAAAGCCTTTAACTTTTCAGCTACTGCAACATAATCCAAGCAGTATTTTTGTTTGCTGGGAGAAGCTAAGAGGTTGCTGTTATTCTTAATTTGTTTTTTAGAAGATAACACTAGTGTGGTGATGGGGCCAAACTGGATATGTTATATTTTCTGTATCATATTTCCCTACTCCCAAAATGAAAGGTGGTTTTGTTTCAGCATGTCTGCCCATATTTGAACTTATTTAGAACCCACTGTGGGATTTAAACAATAATAATAATAATAACAACAACAATAATGATTTTTTTTTAATCATGCCAGGGCCTCTTTTTGCTGGCTTTTTGGACAGTGTCCAAAATGGCAGAGCCCTTGCAGGGCCAGACTGCCTCCAAATGAATTTACAATCTTTCAGCTGTTGGGGCTGAATATTGGCTCAGTTGTTCATGGGATTCTTATGCTGACAGACCCAAACTTTTATCTCAGACCTGAACCTCTCAATGTCACCCTAATCTTGCTCCTGATAAAACCTGGCATATTATGGGGTTTTGGCCCATTTTTTAACCTTTTAAAGTCCTGTTTCATTTGCAATGTAATGATGTCACAGGCCTCCACTTAGCAAAGACATGTAGAAACACATCTTAGGTGCATTAATTCAAAAAGGTTTTCAAACAGACCCTTATATTTGAGTTTTGGTATTTGTGTTATCTGATGTGTGTTCTTGATGAACCCCCTGTGAAAAATGGTGCATGAAAATGATAAATAGGAGATGGCACCTTCACTTGCCCTTGGCTCGAGGTCATAAGGGAGCCCACGAGACCTCTGCTGGGATTCCACTGTAAACACCAGCAATTAATTTACTCTGGTTTGTGTGCAGGTGTGTGTCTTGCTCTGCCCTTCCCCCACCATTCCCCTTCCTTCCAGCCCTGCAAAAGGCAGTGCCACGAGCAGCTTTTCTGCAGAGGCTGTTCCGACTTGCCCGAGACATCTGCGCTCCTGCCCACGCAGCCTCTGGGGCGTCAGCACCCCTCACACTGTGCCCTAACCCCATCCTTCTCCTGCTCTTTGCTGGGCTGCCCTTCCAGGATCTCCACCCCCACAGGAAGCCACAGCTGGTCCCAGCTCCTGGCTGTGGGGAAGCAGGGCACTGTCAGCGCCAGCATCCTTTGCCCACAGGTTGGGCATTTAACACACTTAGCACAAAAGAATCAAAATTCACGTTATTCAAGAATGAATGTAGTGGCTATATATGGAGAAAACTGCTTTCTGATGGTGGCTGGCTAGGGAGTTTATAGCCCAGGACCAGAACCACCTTTTCTTATAGACCTGATGCCTCCCAGATAATTAGTATCATTTTCAAAAGTTGCCTTTATTTGTAGTACATGTTCCGAAAACTCCTGACAGAGACCCTATAATTTCAGGAATTAGTCAAGACATGCAATAAGATTTAGTGCTTCTGTTATTGATTTATGAACAAGAAGTTCTGTCACTGGCAGTCTTTGGCAAAGAGATTTGGATGTGTACACAATTACTCAGTGTTGCTATGCTCGCTCATTAATAGTTTGTGGGTGGCATTTTGCTATATGTAGCATTCCTTTTTCTAGATCTAGGAGTGCAGGACATTGGTTTTGCTGGTAAAATCAGACATAGCTGTGGTATTAGGAATTATTCTAGACAGTTAAGTCTTGTTGCAGCTGTACTTGCAATACACAGCTGGGACTGCTGTACACCACAGAGAGTGAACAAAAACGGCCTTTTCTTAAAATGAGTGTGGAGAGACTCCCATAGGAAATGTTTTTGTTTTGTTTTTGGAAATCTGTGTGTGGCATAGGAAAGGAATGGGTGGAAGAATGATAACAAGAGAGAGCATGTCTGCGAGAGAGATAAGATTGAAAAGGGCTGGTAAGCAAAGTGCTCAAAGTTGAGCCCATGTTTGCAAAATCGTGCAGCCTTTAGAAAAGCTGCTTTTAGATGCTCATTTGGTTGTGTAACTGCTACTGAGGTCCTGGAAAACCCAGCCCTCCAAATTAGCAAGATAAGAAATTGTGTTCAAAAATCCTTTTAATAAGAATTCTCCTTTCTCTGTGTTAAAAGCCATGAAAACAAAGGCAGTCTTGCTGGGCAGGTTTTGGGGGAATTTGTTTCCTTTTTATAAAGAAACAAATTCTGACTGGTTTTCTCCAGTGATTTATACATGAACCCCATCTTGTGTGTTCCCTCCAAAACATCTCACTGGCTTTGGCAGCAAAAGGAATTCAGATGTTCTGCCTGCAGAGAGCTTCTTTTCCTTTAAATCCCAGCAAAACCGAGAATAGGTGGCAGTGACAGATTGAACGGCTTTTGAAGTGCAATATATACATGTGTGTGGGTTTTATGTATATATATGCATTAAATATATATTTGTGTGTGCTTTAAGACTTGCTGGGCATCCACCCTTGGGCTCTGCTTTCTATGATTAACCTGATTAGCATTGCAATTATAAATACCTGGTAAACGTCTGCCTTTGATCTAACCCACCTGTCACTCAATAGTCTTTTAAACTCCAGGTTTCCTCTCTCTTTCTTGACATTTGTCATTGTCTTCCCTCTGAATGCCCTCCTTGCAGTTCTCAAAAGCTGGCCCAAAAGCACTAGGAGGGGAGACTGGAGTATCAGGTACCACGCTCCAGGCTCAGAGGCAGCTGCCGTGTTCTAAAAGGTCTCTTTATTCTTTGCAGCCACGGCTTTGCCCAAATAACAAATATTCACTTCCCAACCCCTTTATCTTCCGTGGAAAAAAATCCCCTAGAATAACAATAAGTTCTTCCCTCTTTCCAGCCTAGCCCAGTGTACATTAATACACCTTGTAATTGCTTGTCTCTATCGGTTTTAGTCCTTTGCCCTTTTTTGCTCCTTCTTTTTGTACTTCAGCTTCATCATTGATCCTATTCACTCTATTCCCAGCGCTGAAATCCAAGTCCCAGAAGCCAGCAAGGAATACTCAGCCATTCATGACAAACTGAATGGCTCAATTTAAAGGGGGAGATAGCACCTCATCTACTGTTACCGTTCACCGCAATAATCTCCGCCGCCGCTCGCAGGAGACAGCGGCGTGTCCTGAGTCCAGAGACTGACCATGCTGATCATCTCTGCCTTGAAAGGAGCGTTGCACATGACAGGGAGTCACCTTTCTGCCTTTGAAGATTTTTGTGCATTCACATCAAGACAATGGTCAGCACTACTAAGAGCCCAGGAATGCTGTTCCGCTCACCCCCGCCCTGGCACGGCCCCAACCCGCTTGCAGGAACATGCCAAAAAATAACTCAAGGATGCTGAAATAAGGCCAGATCCTCGGGCTGTCAGCACAAACCCTTCTGCTGTGGGATCAATGAGGATTCAGGGGGAAGAACCCCAAATTTCAGTACTTTAACAAATGTTGTACCGAGGACTGCCTTCTCAGATGTAAGTACACATCCCTGTGACCTCCAGGCAGCTCCTGACAGACTCTGCCTTTGGAGTCTGGGCTGCTGAAAGAAGCCACACAGGGAATAAGAGCTGCCAGTGGTGCCTCATTTATGTCCGTGGTGCCAAAGTGTCCTAGGCTGCTCAAAATTATTTGTCAATATTAGCTGTGATCAGAAAATGGAGCACTCAGCTGAACATGGGTGTTCACAGGAAAGAACCTGTACTCCTTGAATGCTTTTTTTAATTTTTCCTTGATTTTTCATGAGGTAACTGAACACTCCAAATACTCTGGAAATTAAAAAAAAATATTTATTAGTAATTTTTGCCCACAACAATCTAATTTTGGCTTTTCTCCACTGAAAATATTATTCTAGCAGAATTTAACTGTATACTTTTCAGTTAACATTATTCCATTTTTTTTCATGTTAAAAAAGTTTAGGGCTTTTTTTTTCCCCATGTATCACTTGTGCAGCTGCATAACCCAAATAATTATAATACAGAATTTGGTTTTGGTTTGCTTTTTCCCTGTTAACTTCATCAGCCATAGCACAGAGGACCATAAATCCCCATTTGCACACACTGTCAGTAATGTGACTATGCTGCATTACCAGAAAGTGGGCACAGAGTGGAGATAAAATTATATTGGTTACAAATAGCAGAGTAGCACATTGATTTCCTGAGCTACAAACAGTTGCAAGAACCATTTGGGTTTGATGTGTTTTGTGGTGGTATTATTCCCACTGGAGAAGGTTTTGTCTTGGTGGGGTGAATTCCAGCCTTTCTCCAGAACCAGCTGTCTACAGCAATCCAGCTCACAGATGTTTTGTTCTGCTGAGGAATATTAGGGAGAAGGGAAATCAGTTCCAGATCATATCCTTGTTTTCCAGGTGATAATGTCTCTCCAGGTCTTCTAATAGATTTTTTTTTTTTTTTGGCTACCTGATTTTTTCCCTTATGTTTCCCAAAAGAAGAGCAGATTATTGGAAGCCCCATCTGCCTGCCAGTTGTCCTCCCACAGCTGCCACTCAGTTCTGGCTATTGCAAGATGCAGTGAAGCAACTGAGTCACAGTGCAGGGATAAATGCTAATACAGACCAGGACCCTCCAGCAGGATGTTCCCAACACAGCCCAGCTCACAAGGCTGCAGAACTGCATCCAGCTGAGTCTAGACTAACCTGGGAGGCTTGGAGAGCCTCAGCTTTCTACTCTTGCATCTCTGAATGAGAACATTAGTTTTAAAATAAGACTTTGAAGCACAGTGAAAGATTTTATGTTGCTAAGTCCATGCAGGATCATCAGGGAACCCTGGAGAAGATTGACGACCCACCAGTGAGAGGAAAGGCTGTTTCCCCCTGAGATTTCTTCTAAGTCTTGGCTTCTGCTGAGAAAAACACAACATGGAAATAGTCTTTGTCAAACTACTTTCCTATCTCCAGCCAAAATCAGGAAAGGATATTTTGTGAGAAAAGTATATAAACATATATTAACTAAACTTTTGTAAAGATTCAGGAATTTGGCTTTTGGATTTTGACCAGTTTGTGCTTCCTCCAGACCAATCTTATCCTCTACATCTCAGCACAGTTATTGTGTTTTGTGTAAGGATATCATCTGAAATGTCAGCAAGAGGTGTATGGGTCCATATAGATCTCATGGTTGCAAGCCTTAATTAGATCAGGATGAGAAATCACAGAATTACAGCATGCTGGTCAAGGATGTTGCTGGCTTGTTAGTTTTTCTTGTTTACAGGCTTTTGGGGTAGATACACACTGTTCACATATGATGGCATTATTCTACCACTGTGAGGGCTGCAAATTTATCTATTTATTTATTTATTGCAGCCATTGCTAAGATTTTAAAATAATCTTTTACCTCTCTTCAGTCAAAATAAAACCCCGAGATAAAATTAGCAGCTCAACGTTTTAGTTTTTGCTTAATACAAGTCCTCCACTTTTTTCTTAAAATCCTCATTTTTCCCCACCCTTAGCTCAGAACTGAGATTGAAATAATTAAGCTCCCTTTAACTGGGTAACCTGCTCTTCCCATCTGGAAAGTAGAGACTGTGAGCCAAAACATTTATATGGAATTAGAGAAGTTGTTGCTCACTCTAAGCCTTGTTCCATTGTTGCAGCTCTGTGAGAAAGGGGAGGAGAGCCTTTTGAAGGACATGACCAATTTTCTTTTGATCTGTTTCTAACACAAAACTTGGTCTGAAGGCCATCCTCAGCCATGGCTGGTGAGATGCTGCTTCAAAGGGTGGAGAAGAGAATTAGAGCATTGCTTCATCTCTCTGTGCAGGAATGGTTGGCTTAAACTCCCTTCATGCCATCTTTAAATTAAATATAAATACAAAGAAAGGATTATTTAGCAGGTTAATTGAGGCTTTTTCTTGTGGGCAATTTCTGCATGTGCTTCTTTTTGAGCTTTGAACAGAGTATCCTTGATTCTTGAATATAGAGCCTGGAAAGACTCTTGTAATCAAAGAAGGTGCTGCCAAAATACCTGGAGCAGCCCTTGCACTGAACCTGTTGACACACGGAGGGAATGATGTCTGTCTTTAGGATGACCAGCTTGATGGATAGAGTCTGCCTGATGGAGGGTCCAAAGCCTCCCTGCTAATCTGTTCTACATTGGTCATGGATAGGGCATTAATGCCCTCAATTAATTAATGCATGTCTGCAGGTAAATCTAGCATTCAGATGAGCCATCTTTGTCCCTAAACAAAGCTATTTAGGCCACCAAGGCTTACCCCTTCCCTGAGAAGTCATGGTACCTGAAAGATTCCACCAATGCAGGTACTGAAAGACAATCCAGACATAAAAACATTAGGAATTTCCATCCTTGAAGCCTCACAGTTGAGGGGACAGCACTGTCCCCACCCATCTCCAAACACCAGGATTATTTTTGTCAGAAATATTTTCATCTTGTCTCCTGAAGTGGACTGAAACAGCAGCTTGGACTATTTCTATTAAGCTTTAGAAAATTCTGCCATTTCCCACCTGCAGAATCTCCCCTGTGGCTGCTGAGAAGCTGCTGTCCCTGGGCAGCTCCCATGGCTCCTGTGTCATCCCAGTGACTCTCGTTAGCCCCTGAGAGCTGCAGAGAGCTGCTCCAGCACACTGGTCCTTTGTAGGGCAAAAGCCAGGGGCTCAGCTGGTGCCTGCAGAATTAGGAACAATTAGAAATGCTTTAATTGAAGTCAACAGAGCCACCTAAACTTACCACATTTGAGGAGCCAGCACGGGCTGGGCAGCACCAGCAGTTAACAGGACTCAGTGGCTGATTATGACTCATGGGCAGAGTGGGAAAAAAAGCAAAATTTTGAACAATGTCCCTTTCTGTGCTGCAAGCAGGTCAAATGCTGTCCCATTTTTTACGACCCAGCAGGGAAGGTAGAGTTTAGGAACACACAAAAGCCCTAGCAAAGGAGTTAGGTTTGAGGTCACATTTTCATAGCCACGTTATTGAACTGTACCTCTGAAAGACAAAAGAGAAGGTGATGTCCCAGCATGTTGTTGTTGCTTAATTATTGTGCTGTCGGTCTGGGGAGGGCGGAGTGGCAGGTTGCTTAACAGTTTTACATTTTCCCATGGTATAATAGTGGTGATACTGTTGGCTATAATTAAAGGGTTATATAAATAAGCCATTGGGAAACAAATTAATTTATTTCCTTGGTGGGGCTAGTTATGTAATTTGGGGCTTGCACGTTGATCTACTTTCTCTTTGAAGCACTCAGCCCACCCCAGTCCTGGTCCTCCTCTACCCAATCATTTTAAAATAATTTCAAAACACGTCAAGGAATGCAGATGTGAAATGTGCTGCAGCTTGAACTTCCTTGAAGCAGCAATGCCCTTAATGAGAAAAAGCTGGAGAGCAGAGTGAGCCCTGGCTTGTAAAAGAGTTTTATGGCAGGTTTAGTACAAAAGGCTCTCGAATGGACAGAGCAGGGCTGCACAGAGGTGTTGGTGTCACTGGGCCATGCTTGACAGCATCCCCCACCCACAGCCCCCACTTTAGCAGGGAGAGGGAGAATCCATCACCTGGATCTCATCTGGGGAAGGTTCACTTTGGGAATGCTCAGCCTTTTTCTACTTACTGAGGATCTGGCCCAGTCCTGGGCATGGCAAAAGGAAAGATGGGCTGGTTCCTACCCCAAGCACAGAAACTGCCCTTCTTCCAGGAAATAATAAAATGCCATTAAAAGTTCCATTTTAAAAAACAGAGTACAACCCTACATTATCCTCTTACACCTGTGTTTCTTTTATGAGCTCCTAAGTAGCATCATTAAGCTACTCTCCGTTCTCTTGCTGTATTTAATCATGTAATTTTTTGCATTCTCTTCCCCAGGAATGGAGGCCTCAAGCAGTAGAAAATTTTAAACAAATTCCAAAACATAAATTATGCATACAAAGCTGTAGTACAGAAAATGAACCATTTCCATGAAGGCTATGTGTGCTAATACTCGTTTTCTGTAATAGACGTTACTTTGGCTTCACAAGAAAAAAGGCAAAAATTAAAAAAATTAAAAAAAAAAAAAAGAGGGAAAAGTAGCATTTAAAATCTTGACATAAAGACCATTGCTACACTTCAGTCAGCTCTGCCAGGCTCCAGCTGAGAGATTCAAACAAGCTTCACCATGCAAAGGGAAGTGTAAATCTGTGAGATTTCTGGTGCTGCATGAAAAGACATAAAGCATTAAATTAGTTATGAAACATACCTCTCCTCCTCTGATGTGAATAGCCAGCTATAAAAATTCTTAGCCCTAGTATCTTGGACTTGCCATTGTGGAAGACCCTACTTGACAGAGGGGGGAAGGCAGTGCTGGTTTGCTTTAGTTTAGATTTTAAGATTTCTAGTCTCAGGATGATTCCAAGTCCTAGCTGGCTAAAATAATTTCCTTGTAAACTTTTGCTTAATGTAGTGCAGTTACTTCACAGCATGTGCCTGAGGAATGAACATCAACCAAAACTGCTGATGGTGTTTGTCTTAGACTACAGGGAAGCCACTGATCAAAGCAGTGTATATTTTCATCAGAACTCTTCCCAAAGTGGCAGCTTCCACTGCCAGCACTCTGCCAGCGTGTCTCTGCTAACTCTGCAGAAAGAATAAAGGAGAACAATTAGTAACAGTCTAGAGACAAATTTGAAGCCATCCAGCAGAGCTTCACATCATCAAAGTGGATATCAAGTGGAAGACTCGGTGTCTTTGCTTGAACGACAGGAGACTCCCCTGGAATGGAGGATGTAAACCCCCTCCCTCCAAATTATTAGAATTTTGAAATTAAGGGGCTCAAGGGCAAAGAGATGGGAATAGGAATAACAGTTCTTTATTAGGAGAATGAAAATAAAAATGTAGTAATACAAAACCCAACCCCACTGACAGAGTCAGAATCCAACCTGCCCTGGGTGGAGCCTCTGCCATGGGATGGTGTCAGTTTATGAGCCAGGAAAGGAGACTCAGTGGCCCATCAGCAGAAGCTCTCTCCTGGAGGGAGGATGGGGTGGAAGAGATAAAGCAAAGTGCCCAGCTGGTTTTTAACAGCTGCCCCATGAACAGAGGACCACCACCCCCCAGCCCTGCCCCAGAACCAGCCAATGGTGACAGAACACATGCTGCTGGGCACTTCTTGCACTGCAGCCCAGGACACTGAGCCCAGGCTGTGTTTGTCTCTGGTGGATTCTGAAGGGAGTGGGGCCCATTATTTACTCACAGAGTATCTGCCATTTTACAATTTGGGGGTTAATGGCTTTGATTTTCAAATCCCAATCAGAGACTGCAAAGAAGGGGAAGAAGTTATTGTGAATTGATGAACAGGACCATGGTGGGTTGGGCTCTTCCAGGGGGGGTTTGGTTGTTGTGGGAGCTCCCAGCTGCCTGCAGCCAGCACTGGATTCTGTGTATGCAGGATAAGAGGCACAAAGCTTCAGCCCCTGATTCTGGCCTGACTTTATAGAAGAACCAGCTCGCCAGTGTCCAGAAATCACCTTGACAAACTTCTCAGTAATTAAGTTTTTGGCTCATTCAGCCCAGTTTAAGCTCAGCCTGAGGAGCTGTTTCCTTGATGAGGTTTCCCAAGCCATCATGGGAATATGCAGAAAATAGGCTGCCTTGAAGCTGACATGAGTGGAATTCCAAGATTTTAGGCATTTATGGGATTGATATTGGGACTTGTGAGATTAGGAATGGTGGTTTCCTGTAAATATCACTCACAAATTTGGACAAATTGCTTAAACTTGCTGTCCTTATTGCTCAAAATTACCTAAACATCTGCATTAATCCATTTATCTTAAAGAAATTTAACTTTAATCATACTTAACTTCAATCATACACTCGTGTCTCAATTATGCTAATAGCACTCAAGTATGTACTTGAGTGTCTCGCTGACTGATGTTCTTCTGAATTGCAGCTGCACTTCTGTGTCTGCCATTTCCAGGGATGTAGTACTTCCCCTGAAGGAGGAGAGCAAGCCAATGTGGCTGACTAGGAACTACAGGACTGCTCACCTTTGTTAAATTTTGGTCAGAACTTTCAAGACACTGCCCTTGTCTTGATGGCCAAGACACCACTTTTCTGCTTTTTTTTTTTTTT
>VXBS01005126.1:35215-49151 GCA_013400255.1 Sitta europaea | reverse complement strand
TCGGGGGGGGGGGTGGGGAAGTGCAGAGCAATAATTCCCAAGCCAACACCTTCCAGGTGGTGTCATGGCATCTTCACTAAAGAACCAATAAAACTTTTTTGGCCCTTTTGCAGATGGCTCAGCTTTTTTCAGAGAGAGTTCCAGACCTGTTTATTGATGGCTCTTGACTGAGCCCTCCACCTCAGGAAGCAAAGAAACTTTCCTCCCCAGAAAACATTATAACTGGGTCCAAGAAAGCTATGCAGGGTCTTCCACGGGAAGGTAGAGATCCCTTTTAGCAGGATTTCTCAGGGTGTCCCCAGTTATTCTACAGCAAGTGAATTGCCAGAGAATCACAGGGATGTTTCTGGTGGCAGATGTGCTCTGACACTGCTAAACAGAAAGAGGAAAATGGCATACTCTGCCAAAGGACTGCTCTAGATCAGCAACAAGCAGGAAGGGAACCCATGCTCTAGCAGCAGGAAGAGGCATTTCTTCATAATCAGAGGGCAGAAAACAGTCCCACGACTGCTTCTCTTCTCATGTTTTGAGCAGAGCATTGACAAAGAAGTGGATTTGCCCCAGAGCAGTTAAAACCCAAAACCCAAGAGGTCCTCTCCACAGGCATTTTCCTGGCATTCCCTGACACAGATTGACTGATAATATCACCATAACAGCTGTTATCTCAAATGTCTGCCTCTAGGCGAGTTGGAAGTAAAGAAAAGCCAAAACACTTGAAGAGATGAATATAGGCAGCATTTGCCAGTAATTTGCTGGCCCTGGATTGCCTGCTGTCAGGGGTAAAAGCATGTTTGCTTTATGAGAAAATTACAGAGCTGTCATCCCTGCAGCTCAGACACACGGAGCAGTGGAGAGCAGCACCACTGCCAGCACTGAAGGCAGGATTGTTTTCCCAGCCAGAACCCAAAGCAGCCTTCGTCAAGGATGTGCCTGAGCCTTGCTGCCAGGGAGCAGCAGGAGCAGGGCTGTCCCCAGAGGAGGCCAAGGAGAAGAGACCCCCATGCAGGCAGTGCACGAGCACAGCTGCTGCAAACCTGCAATTCTGTGAAGTAGGTCCAGGGCCCCAGGCAGGACCAGCTGGAGATGGACTGTCTTGGTTTGAGTGGCAGGTGTCTGCTAAGGAAGGCAGGAGCCTCCCCTGGAATGCAGAATGTAAACCCCCTCCCTCCAAATTATTAGAATTTTGAAATTAAGGGGCTCAAGGGCAAATACATGGGAATAGGAATAACAGTTCTTTAGTAGGAGAATGAAAATAAAAATGCAGTAATACAAGAACCAACCACAGTGGCAGAGTCAGAACCCCCCCTGCCCCCTGTGGGTCAGGGTGTTGGCAGCAGAGCCATTCCATGGGGGCTGCAGCCTCCTGCAGGGGCAGCTGTGGCTCTGCTGGAGCAGGGATCCTGCAGAAAGGGGGAGATTCCCTCTGCAGGGCCAGTGCAGCTGGAGCTGGGCCTGCTCTGCCTCTGGGCATCCAGAGGGAAAGGCTGCCCTGCTGTTCCAGCTCTGAGATTGGATCCAGGTGGGAATGCTTGGCTCCTGCCCTGGGTGGAGCCTCTGCCATGGGATGGTGTCAGTTTATGAGCCAGGAAAGGAGACTCAGTGGCCCATCAGCAGAAGCTCTCTCCTGGAGGGAGGATGGGGTGGAAGAGATAAAGCAAAGTGCCCAGCTGGTTTTTAACAGCTGCCCCATGAACAGAGGACCACCACCCCCCAGCCCTGCCCCAGTTTGAACAGCTGGTGACAGAACACATGCTGCTGGGCACAGCTGCACTGCAGCCCAGGACAGGCTATTAGTCCAGTAGGTCCAGCCATCATCTCTGCACTCCTGTGCAATGATTATTTTTCTGATGCTCTGGGGGAAGAACGATTCTTCTAGAAGGGACCAACAAGGTTCTGAGGTGATTTGACAGCTTGGGGTAGTGGGTTTTTTACTCTGGTCAGATGAACTGAAGTCTGCACCTCTTTGGTGCAGACACAGATGCTTGAAATGCCCAGTCTGTGAAATGTGTAAAAGATCATTTCAAGAAAGATCTCTAGGTCAAGCTGAAGTCAAAACCTCTGAGTGCTCTTGTCAGAGCTCTTATTGAGGGAATTGAAATGCTATTGGCAATATTTGAGCTATTAGAAATGGGGTAAGAGGGTAAGGGATGTTGTTTTCAGTGCCTGAAGAACACACTGACCTCCACAAGAAAAGAACCACAAGTTTATAGGACATTCAAATCCTGGACCATACCATATCTCTGTAAAACTCTGCCTTTGTAAAAAAATAACTCCCTTTCTAGATTTTTATCTCTTTCAATTTTGTTCACGTGTCATAAGACTGGCTTTTGCATACTTTTGACAATGCTGGAAGTAGAATTACCACAGAAATCTGCAGTATTTTAGTGGGAAGGGAGTACTACTAACCATAAAGCTCATATTGAAAATCCATCTGCCTTCTGATTTGAGGCTAAGACAGGCCAAGAAGAGGGCCTTAGGAAGAGAAGTATCAGGGGAAGGGGAAGAGAAGGTCATCTTGGTTTTGTTGGAGAGGGAAAATGAAAGCTTTACAGGTGTTCAGGGAATAGGAACTTCACCATTTCACTGATGTCAGATAACTGTCTGTAACTGGGATGTTTATTTTAATAGTCAACCCCTTACCATTACAGAGTGATAACCACTGCATAAAAGATGTCCAGGAAAGGCTATGAATTTTCAGGATTTAAGATTAAATTCAAGAAGCAGCAGTCTAGATAAAACAGTGGTAAGGAAGTGAGCAAATCCTGGTTTGGCTCCCACTTCTGATCCTGGTTTTGAAAGTGTCACTTTTATCCTTTGTATCAGTTTCTCAAGCCTTTAGCATCTGTTTTGTATTTGTAGCAGATCTTCTCAGTCAGGGTGCACCTCCAAGAGCATTTCCATGCTGGTTCATGGTTCAGATCAGGAGCAAGCTTTGGAGGTGAACCTGCCAGCCCTCCTGCTCACAGTGCCTGGGCTCACAGGAGGGCACAGCCTTGTCCCACCACCCCAGACTCTGGGCATCTCCAGGGGGCAGAATAGGGCAAGGAGGAGCTGGAGGACTTGAGTAAATTCCCACAGAGAGTCAAGCACAGCCTGGTGACGTGCCACTCTTCTAAAGGTCTCTTTGTGTCACTGAGGCCTTCCCAAGAACTGGAGGGGACCCACCTGGTTTGAAAAGGCACTAGGGACCTGCCCTGGAGCCACCTGTGCAGTGTCCCCTCATCTCAGCCCTTCCTGGGACTGGTCCCTTGGGACTTGCCAGCAATGAACACAGGTGGATGGCACTTCCAGGAATGACTTTTCCCAAGGAAAAGCCCTTTCTCTACTCCAGAATTAAAATCCTTTGGTTGTAAATCCTTGAAAGCCAACCAGTCTAAAAAGTCCTGGCCATGCTTACAAGGATGTGAAAACAATCATGGTGGAAGTTTTTTGAAAAAAACCCCAAAGAAACGTGGCAAAGTTTTAAATTCAGATGTGTAGAACTCTGGACATTACCAGCATTTTGTAAAAGTGCCCTGCCATGTTTCCTTGCAGAAGTGTTTGTGAAATTTTGGACAAACCTAGGCCATTTGACTCTTTTGGTTCAAAATAACACAAAACTCTGTGGTTCTTGCTTTTCCTCTGCCAAAATTTAGGGAACAATTATAGTGAAGTCTCTTTAAGTGTCAGGAATTGCACTTTACTAAGTTAGGTTCAAGTAAGATATAAGTAGAACTGGAAAAAAATCTGCTCACTGGTTTTTATGACTTCTGAAATGTATACAGATTCAGGCTGCATGTCTGTGCTGTATTCTGTGATAAATATTTGAACTTCTGGGTCTGCAGCATGAATGAAAAGAGAATTTTAAAATGTACAATGCTGAATATTATGGGAAGCACACACCATAGTTTGGCTCCAACTCTGTCCTTGCTGTTTTCATTGAAAGCCTTGCAGAATATTGGAAATGCTGTCAAGCTGTATATCTCAAAATTGCAAGCAAGATCCTCTTCCCTGTTCAAGTAATTTGGAAGCAAAGTCCTTGGCATAATTCATTATAGTATATATAAAATGGTGACAAGAAAGAGTAGAAGAAAGTTTTGCTGTTATTATCTGCTGTGTTTTTTAGTGCACAGCACCTGTCCAGAGCTGTGAGGACTTGCATAACTTGCCATGTGTTCATCAAACTCTCTGCTGGGCTAAGAGAACATGGATGCATTGCAGTCCATGCATCTGGGCCAGTTCCCAGCACTTTTTCTCTGAAATGAAGCAAGCAGTGCAAGGAAGTCAAAGTTGCCTTGAAAAATCTCCCTTTATTTCAGAAATAATAATATTCACTAAACAACAGCCAACTCCCATTCTGTCTGCCTGCAAACCCTTGTCCTTACCGTCTCTGTGAGACTATAAATTGATCTTTGTAACGTGTCCAGAAGATTAAAAATAATCCAGGCTCTCTCAGAACACAGAAACACATCGCTCATTCCACAATTGAGGGGTCCTCAGGGAGGTGCTGCTTTAAAGTTAAACCAAGATAACTTTAGGATGAGTGTCACAGCAATCTGAACTGTGCTGTATCCAGGAAGTGATTCCTTGGGAATCACTTTCCTGAAGTTTCACAGATATTGCCAATGAGAGGGTCTTTTTTTTTAGAGAACAAAGTAGATTTTTCTTTGCACTGAAGTATTCCCAGGAACTTGCTGGGTGGAATGAGTAGAGGCCACATCAGCTGCAGGAGCAGAAATTTCATTTAATATTGGGTTTGCATAGCACAGTGCAATATTTCCTTGGTCTCCAGGGACTTGTAAATATCACTAATAGTTCACGAGCCAGAACATCAATGCCAACTGTATTTTCAGGTCTGAAAATGTTTAATTTCTGTCTCTTCAGGCAAGGCAGAGCAATGTTCAGCAAGTGATTTACAGGTGTGCCAGCTCCTGCCAGCCAAACCACGGTGCCCTGGGACTCAAAGAGCACTGAAGAGTCAAGCTGCAGGGTGCCACACATCTGCAGCTGCCTCAGGTGAGCATCATTGACTCAGCTTTTCTCACCAGCAAAGGGCACTCACTGAGCACAGAGAAGCTGCCCTTTGGCACCTGGAACTTTTTTGTGCTGCCCTTGGGGGGTACCACAACTCTGGTCATGCAGTTCAGAGCATGAACGTTTCTGAAAAGCCCCTGAGGTTGATTGTATTGTGGGCAAAAAAGGGGGACAGGGTTACAAAGACACTCAGAGCTTCTTCACACTACTGTCACAGCAGCTTTTGGGGTCTGAACAGCTTTTTGCTGCCTTTGAACCCAGCTTCTGTCCTCAAAAGAGCAGCAGATAGCAATCATCAATCTTTCAGTGAAATAATCAGGAATTTGAAGCTCTGCTGCTGGGTTAAAGGAAAAGGTTTGATTTCATTAGAAAACTTTACCTTTCCCCTGAAAACTGTTTCCAAAAACATCCATGCACAAATCCAGCCAGCACAATCATCTCTTTGCACAGCAAGCCCTTAGACACTGTTTTCCTTCTTCCAGATGACTTTCGTAGCCCACCTGGGAAATGAATTACTGGGCAGTGCTAGAGTTAGTAAACCTACATACACTCATAAAAGTTCAAACCAAAGTGTGATCATAAAGAACTTATGGGTCAGTAATCACACCCTTAATTTTCAGAAATAGAGTAGATGGTATTATCTGGAGAAGAAAGGTCCTTCCTTTTTCTTTCTAAATATCCTGTTATAAGCTAGTAATAAGTTTAAAAATTAGGACCTGGATGAATATTTGCTGATGCCAATTGAAAGTCTTTGCTTTATTCCAGGGCACTTTGGTGGGAGCCCTTCAAACCTTTCTATTCAGAACAGCACCTATGTCATAAGCACTTCATAAAGTCCCAGTTAAATTGCCCCATTCTGTGGGGCACAGCTACAGCCTTGAAGGCAATCATTTGCTTAAACACTTTACAGAAAAAGGATGTACTTTGAGCCAAGCATGGGCCTAAAATCTATGTCAAACAGCCTTAATATTTAGCAGGCCACACTGTTTGTCACACAGATCTTTCGCCATTTAAGCTGTGGAATTGGTTTGAGCTTTTGAAAAAAGGGTCTTCTAGCATGTTCTTCCAAAAATGATATCCAAGAACTCCGACTGGAGGCAGTGTGGGGGATTGTTTCCAAAGCAGGCTTTTGAAGAAAGGGATAGAGTTCTCATTCCTGCTGGTCTGCTCTTGTGTCGTGCTGCTGCTGTTGTGGGTCTGGGTCCCAGTGCTGTGAGAAGGTTCAGAGAATCGTGACACCAAGGAAAGGCACAAAGCTGCACTCTGCTCCTGACAGCTTCTCTTTAACCACAGCCTTTCCCCTGAGCGTGTTCCAGTGTCTCTGCACTCCCAGCCCACCTGCAGCAGCCAGGGCCAGCCCAAGCAGGCTCTCCTAGCCTGGCTTTCCTGCTGGGAGCTCCTTGCAGCACCAGCCCCCTCCTTTGCAGCAGACCACAGGTGTTCCCCACATGGCGTGAGCAGGTGAGAGCACAACTTTGCCAAACCATGATGAGGTTTGGTAGCTGAGACACAAAATCCACGTTTGGCCTGAGATCTGAATCTGGCTCTCTGCTCCATGCCCTGCTCTGAGCCAAATCAAACTGCAGCATGTCATGAAAACCAAACCAAACATGAGTTGGAGTGCAAGATCTGCATCCAGCCCCAAACTCCGGGGAGGAGCCTCCTCCCTGTGTGTGCCACAGCTCTGCCAGTGCCTGACACCTTAGGGAGGAGTGGCAGCATCCTGAGAAAAATTCAAACACCTGAAAGCCTGCCCCTAAAATCCCATGGGGAAAGCACTAAAATGCTGTGAAGGCATTAGAGGTGCAGTGAAATTGCTGTATCATGTAGGTTAAAAAAAAACCCCAAACCATGAAAGAAAGATTTATGAGTGGTTCAAGTTCTGGGACAAAGCATCCCCCTGCCTTTTTGGCTCCTAAAGTCTCTTATTGTTAGTTTAAGAGCTGCCAGGCAGACAGAGTAATTCATCAGCCCACCTGTGCTTTTTTTTTACTGGGGGGGAGAATGCACAGAATGTGTTCTATATTCTTCAGGAAGTGCTCCTTGCCATGGAGGCAGCTCTGCTGCTCCCTCATGAGCACTCTCAGGACATCTGAGGTGTGCCAGCCCACCCAGGCCATCCTGCTCTCACATTCTCTCTTGTGCTCTCGTTCATGTTGGTTTTTTTAATAGTGAAGGATTTGAATTTTTCTTCCCATGTATTTGGCACTTCTGGTAGAGCCTTTGACATGGAAAAAGGCTCATCTTTCAAACGCCTGTGGCACTCACTGTGAAAGGTGATTTTTAAAAATGCATTTTATTTTGCTTCCTGGCAGCGATATCAAAGGAACAATCAGTGCCTGAGTTGGAGCCAACCATTTATTTCCATTATCATAAACAGAAAACAATGGCATGCTGCCTTATTAGTTATTCACTTTCCAAGTCAACAGGCTCAGAGGGTTGGGATGAGATCTAACCAGAGATATGCTTTGATGTTTTCAGTTTGGAGGATTGGTCTCCTGGCCAAAATGCTGAGTGGTGCCAGTTTTGGGAGGAAAGAAGGCAGGGAAGAAAGGGCTGAGGGAAGGGAGAGAATCCCTGAGAGCACAGGGGGTAGCTACTGGAAGGGCTGGATGTATGTGGCACGCTTGTGGCTGTCTCTAAGAAGGCACTGGAGGGTGACCATGGTCCTTGGCAGTCCCACAGCACAGGTGACACAAAGAGCAGCAGATGGGCTGATGGCAGTGCAGCTCCTGGCATTTATACCCCTGTATATATATATTTATATGTCCAATGAACACTCCAGGTCTGCTTCTGTGCTGCAGAACAGCCACTTCTGTGGGGTTTGCAGCATGTGCTGTGGGAGCCAACCCAAACCAGATGTGCCCAGCAGCCCTGGTGCTCATCCTGCCCTCCCAGAAGCAAGCCCTAAGTCTTCCAGCACTGCCACAGAAACTGTGCTTTGTAGGGAATGCTGCTAGGAGTAATGAGTAGCAGTGTTTGTCACTGTACTTTGTTGGTTTAGCTCTGGGCTCACTTATGCAGAACATTTTTGCTATATGTGCCTGATGGTACAGAGTGTTTATGGAAAATTCTCTCTCTTAAGTGGGGGTAAACAGGAAAGGTAAATATCTGCTGGTTTTCTCTTTAGAAAACTGTGATCAACTTCTTTCTTGGTATCATGATGCCAACAACCCCCCCCCCAAAAAAAAAGTCACAGGCTCTTCATTACCTTGAATCCATTTCACCAACATTTCTGGAACAATCAAAATGTTTGTATTATTTAATAAAGTAGAAAGCCTAAATGTGGGACAAAGCAATTGATCATTGCTTGCTTTTTAATCCTGTCTCTCATGGACAAGCCACCCTGGCTGTTTTGGATTCTTTTCTGACCAAAACTCAAACACATTAAACATGTTTCTGCTTTTCTCACAGAATTGAGGCTGTAAACTGTCCAAGTGGTTTGTACCAGTAACCAAATTAATAGAGATCACAGGAACTGAAGCAGATTGTTTGCTCTCGTGGAGAACTGCCTGTGTTTTGTGGGAGATACATACCTGCTCCCTAACTTTATATCTTTATTTTAAGGGAATTTCTGTCAGGATCCTTTTAAAACTTGTGAAAACTTGCCTTTCTCAGGAGAAGCAAGATGACTTGAAACCTGTTTTAGTAAAGGTTTTTCGTGGTGATCATAAACAATTCTATTTCAGGTGACCAAATACAGCAGAGAAAAGTTAAAGTACTTGTTAGGAAGCAGTGTCTCCTCTGAGCAAAGATGGCCAGTGATGGTTTTGTGGTCATTGTTGGCAGCCAGACCCATCATTATCATGAAGGAGAGAATCTGAAGCAGGTGCTACTGCAAAATATCAGTTAGGAGTTCACTGGGCCACAGGAATCTGTGGTGATGATGATTTTCAGAGGGCAAAGTCAGCTTGCTAGAGCCAGGCTGCAGAGAGCTTCCTGAACTGTCACTTTGCAGAAATACCCATGTGGAATGAGCAGCAGTGGCAGCCTGTCGCTTGCAGGGGTCAATTCTCAGTGCAGAATGGCACTCTCAGATCCTGTTTGAGCAGTTTCCTCCCCTTTGAACCCTCTTTCTGATTGCCAGATGCTCAGTCACAGCCTGGCCCTCATTCTTCCAGTCCTCCCATAAATGGTAGCAAATTTCCAGCAGAAGCTTCCTTGGGGGCACAAGGAAATGAGAGAAAGAATAGACCTGGAGTCCTCTTGTGTAGCTAAAAGTCCTCCAGCCAGACACTGCAAATTCTCTTTCCTGTGCTCAGTTTCAACATGATCAGCCTTTCCCTAGCCTAGAAATTCCTGCTCCCTGCTTTATTCCAGGGCATCTCCCTTCATGTGATACCTAGCCTTGATCCTCCTAAGCACAGTAAGCAAAGCATCCCACAGAAAGGGCTGTGCTTCTTGCCCTTCTGCCTTTTTGGACTGGGCAGGAATGGATGATGCTGGAATTCTTTCAGCAGACATCTGAGTTTATCCTGCCTCCTCCAAACTCACCAGCTCTCCCTCTCTCCCACGCTCTTCATTTCACCCCATCAGCTCAACCTTTCTGCTGGCCCCTGCTCCTTTCTCAAGCCCAGGCTCTGCAAGTTTGCAGCCACAAAGCCCCAGAGTGTGTGTTCCAGCAGGAAGGGGTTTCATGGCTGAGGCCAGGCTGGATTGTGCCTCCTCTCTTGTTAAATGAGGCTGGGTGTCAGGCAGTAAACACTTCTGCACAGGGAGGGAGCTGCAGCTGGAGCCACCACACGGCATAAGGGAGAATGTGCCTAAACTAACCCCAAGGAAAAAGATCAGGCTGGTGTTTCCCAGGGCACAGCAGCCACCTCTAAGTCATCTTCCTGCTTGTCCTTGCCCTGAGCTCAGTAAATATCATTATTAATGTACGTGGTGCAAAGGCCTTTATTGCTCTCCCAGTGCCTCACCTCGAAAACCTTGGAGAGGGGAAGGCAGGGAAGGGGGGAATGTTGTTCCCTCCATCCCACACGTGTGCAGGGCCAGGCAGCAAAGCCCTTGGGTGGGGTGCTCAGGGTCTCACAGGGCATCTGCTGAGGAAGGAGGAGCAGGCAGCAGGCACTGTGAACCTGTGATTTCTGCACATCCTTCGGCTGCAGAGGCAAATCCCATGAAACCCCGCTGAAACCAGGGCAGACACGTGGATAGACAGCATGGAAATGCCTGTTCTTTCTTCAGTCATGCAAGATTTCTCCAAAATTTGTCTTACCTGACTGCTAACAGACAAAGCTTCTCAAATCTGCAGCCAGTGTTATTTGGTCAGGGCACAGGGGTAAAAAGCCCAGCAGCCAATAGAGATTCCTTGGAGTATCTTTAAGATTGTGGATCTTATAAAACAGTCCCCCCTCATTAAGAACAAAAAAAAAAAAAAAAGGAAAAAAAAGAAAAGAAGCACACAAACTTACCATTGTTGAGTGTTTCTTTAATAGGATCAGAAACAAATTTGTGACCTTGTGGCCCAGAGGTGGGAACACCATCTATAAACTTGCCCAGACATAGAAATGCATTCTGCCTGTCAGTAGGAGTTTGCCATTGAACATGTATATAAAAAAAAGCTGGTGTTACATTAGGCCAGCATTTTTTAAATGCCACAGCTCACTTTATATGCCATGAACCTTGTTAATGCTGCTAACAAGAAAGTTAAAAACTCAAAGCTATAAAAATAGGAATGCCACTCCTAAGTAAATAAATATACATGAGAACCAAATATTCAGATACAAGCTCTGGAGTGGCTCGTGTCCAGGGAGGGAGAAAGAAAAGAACATTAACCTGAGTTGTTTCTGATGCTATTAAAGCTTACTATAGTCAGCAAAATTGTCTTCCCATGGAGTCCTTGCCTTAATTTCATAGGGTTCTTGAGAATTACACACCAATAGCATGGAGGAAATCAGGGAGGGTGGGCAGCCAGGAACATGCCAAGGACAATTCTGTCCAGGAGCCTGGATGGGCCAGGGAGGGTGGGATATTTCTATCTGACTCAAGAACAGACTGTTAAAGTGGCAGCAGTGGGAAAAACGTTTCCATGAGCACAGGCCACCTACATATCCTGGCCTCTGCTGCCTGCTCTGGATCCAAGTTAACAGACCCAGCTTGGGCTGTAAAACCCAGGCTGGGGTGCATCATGAGTCCTTTTGGCAGCCTGGACTCTATCCTGGCCCAAGAAATAGAAATTCCAAGGATTATTTTTGTCATTTATCTCCTAACTACATGTATTTGGAGTTGCTTATCAATGCAGCCTTTTAACCCTATAATGTAAGAATTGAGGCCTCCCCCTAAGGTAGTGCCCATCATACTTATGTGGACTCAGTTTTGCTTAGCATTGGCAATTAATTTTATGTCTTCCAGTCCATGCTTGTGAAAAGCAACCTTTTTCTTTTTCTTTCTTCACCTCCTGGAAATTATGAATAATATATCTTAAAAGATATTTACACACACAATAGACTTCTGTTCACGGATTTTGGCAAGACAAAAGAAAATATAACTTATACACTTCTGTTTATGAATCTGGAGAAGGTTATAAAGTGAAGAAAAGTGGGAAAGAAAAAAAGGTGTTCCTTTCACCTTTCTGGGAATGCAGACTTTGACTTTTCCTAAGGTTTCCCTGACCCAAACCCATCTGCTGCCACGGCTTCTAGTTAGAAGCAAATCCCCAGAAGTCTGATGGGCCCTAAATTAAGAGTAGTCTCAAATCTTACGTTATAGTTTTAAAAAGTTGCATTGATAAACCACTCAATGGCCAGAAGAAGAAATTTTTAAACCTTTGTGCATTTATTCACTTCCACACTGACAGAAAAACTACTCCAAAGAAACCCCAAGTCCTCCAAGGCTGTGGTAAAGCTTCAAACATTTCAGAAGAGGGTTGACTGTCTCCATAGAGAGATTATGTGGACAATTATCAACCAATTATTAATTAAATTGATAAATGATTGAAGTAAATTCTAAGGGATTATATTTTAGGACTAAGTTGTTGAGGAGTGAGAAGTATAGGACATCCAACTGAGAAATCTACTTCTTGTATGGCTAATGAAAAATCAGCTGTTTTCTTTAGCTCTTCAGAACTTAAATCAAATTTTATGTAACTGCTTAATCCAGCTGATGCAATGACTCCTTTATCTACAAGACTCAATGTAGCCTGCTCACAGGAGAAAAATTAGTGGGATTTTAGCAGGAGTATTTCATTTTTAAGGCTACTGGTTATAACTTGGTGAAAAGTTTTCCCTTCCCCCCTTCAGCCTCAATTTATTAAGGCTGCAATTTATTAAGATGTACTTCAGGATAACATGCTGAGATGATGATTTTTGTTGGAAGGCCACACTCAAAATTGCACTGAAATTGGAGGTAACATGGGAACTATCATAATCAGGAGTTCACCACTGAGACCTAGGAGCAATTTTGTGGAGGGTCATGTTGCATCTTGTCTAGGGCTTTCACAAATTAAAAATCTATTTATATATGAATTTTCAACCAAAACATGGCAATCCCGTGCTTTGATTTAGAGCACTTACATTTTTCTCCTTGCCTCAAACATGGACTGTGTTCAGAGCTCTTATTTGAGTGTACACCAGAGTAAGTCATGGGAAAGATGTTTTCTTCAGCAGTCAAAAAAACTCTCTATTAATGCTGCTAAATTTTTAACACAAGTAACTGGGTAAGACAGGGATGGCAAACTGTTGAATTGGTTTTATTGTTTAATTTATAAGCCAGCCAAGGCAGATGTGAAACTTGAATTTTCCAGTGGGGTATACTGACACAACCAGTTTTTTTCACCTAGATTCCCTCTTGGCTGAGCCTCAGGAGTTTTCCAGCTGGCTTAGGCAGGTCCCAATGTTTCTGCATGTGTGGGGTTTTCTCTCTGCAGATTGTTGCCTGTTCAGATTTCAGCACTGAGGCTTAAGTGCTGATGAAAAACTTTATAATGAGTACTGACTGCTGTTAAAAATCATAGAAAAAGAGAAAACCTAGAGAAGGAGAAAAACACCACTGACAAAGAATTTTATTCTGGTTCATTTTTATCTGAGGAGCTCTAATATAATTCTGTAATTTCTCAGCTAAATAATATCCCAGTTCCAGAAATAGGGTGATTTGGAAGCAAATTCAGTACGTGGGATTTTCTTCTGCATTGCAGGAGGGCCTGGAGCCTCTGAAATTTCTTTGGTTATAGACCCAAAGTACATAATTTCATTGAAAAATTCCCTCCAGTGGCACACTGCATATCCTCCAGGTGCTGCAGTAATAATTCCATTAACTGCTGATTTGTAGTGCCCAGGAGGCCAGAAGTAGCAGGGGAAAGGGAAGAGTCTGTAACTCTAGATTAGGAGATGTTTTTTGGCTTTTGTGCATGTAACTGCTTGGATCCTACTCAGTCCTTACAGCTCTGTGGTTCCTGCACCCCTCTTTATTCAATACGACTAAAATGAGGATGGTGAAGAGTTTTTAGAAATATTAGTCAAGATTCACATCTACAAACACCTTCAGTGTGGCTTACCCACAGTAATTAATAAATTGTTATTAGGGAATCCTCAGATTCCTTGATTCCTTCCTGTATTTCATAACTTACACTTTACATTTTTTAGTGGCAAAGTCTTTCTTCTTCTGATTATAATTTAGGAACCTCATCCTGAGGACAGGGGCATCCCTGCTTCACTCTCAAACAATGCTGAGAAATGTGAAGAACCCCTTTTCAACAAGAGAATTAGTCTTGGGATGAAATTCAAGTTCTGTAGGCAAAGGAACAGAGAGGGAAAACAGATTTCTTCAAAGTCCTCTATCAACAGCAGAATTTAGCACTTAGGAAAGATTTCATTTCTATCCAGACTGAAACAATGGTCATTATTGAGTATAAAAACAATAGGAAAAGCTCTCGAAGTTTGAGTTGATCTACTGACATGGCACCTTTTTTTTTTTTTTTTTTTTT
>VXBS01005126.1:0-35205 GCA_013400255.1 Sitta europaea | reverse complement strand
TTTTTTTTTTTTTTCCCAGAGCTCCTGGGATTCAGTGTCATTACAACATTTTAAAACAGCAAACCAGCAGCTGATGCTGAGCTGCTCTGCTGCTGCTGTGGATGTTTGGTTTTGGAATTCAGTGATACATTCTATTAGCTGCAATATGTGTTTGTATGGGGGTGTGCAGGGCTGTTGTGTCCAGCAGGAGGGCTGACTGGGTAGAAGGAGAGGAAAACATAATCTTTGTGTGCCATCAGGGGCTCACCTGACTGGATGGGGTTTGTTTTTTGTGGAGCAGTGGCTGCTGGAGAAATTCCCTGTTCAGCCCATGTGTCTCACAGCAGTGCAGGGAAAGGCATTATCCTCATTTATCTCTGTCAGGGGTTAGGGATGTCCATTCTCCCAGGGTTGAATTCACTCTTCTTTCTCCTTTCCCTGTTGAAAGATTCAGCATTGCCTGTGGTACCCTTTTTCCCCTGCATCCTCTTCTAGCCAAAATATGGAATGGCAGAGCCCTGATCCCAGCCTGAGGTTTTCCTGGCACACCCCAGTGGAGGAGGGAGTTTTTTCAGTTGTCATTCAGCTGCCTTTACTCTGTTTTCAAAAAGAAAAGGAGAAAAAATGAGAATTTTTAGTAAAAGTAGGATGTGGGAGAGAGCTCTGAAACTCTTGATTTTGAACTCTAAACTTCCAAATCCATCTCCTGAGGATCCAGTAAATGAGTGGCAGTAAAAATTTCAGCTCAAATAGATGCACTATGTGCTTAATTTGAAAACAAATCCTTGTACTTCAGATGCTGGACTCTGATTAAAACAGATATGATAGCAGTGGTGGAGAAACCCTGCGTTCCTTTCGGCCAACACGTGGAAGGGTTTGGAAAGCATTAACTCATAGCTGGAGCCCTCTGGGGATATTGAGCCTTTCTGCCTCCACTGGTGCCATTTTTTAGCAGAAGAAACAGCTTAATTTGACTCTTATCTTCAGAGGCTTTGGCAGGAATTTGGTGCAGGTTTCCTCTCCGGTGTTCCTTGCTGTGTTTTACAAGTCCATGTGATGACCCGGGTGTCTCCATGTGGGCTGTTTACAGCATGATCACAAAGATAATGAAACAGGGTTAAAGCTGTTAAATTCCAGGGTCCCCTCATCATACAGCAAGTCATGAACTCTACCAAACACACACACACACAAAAAATTTGGAAAGGGAAGTGATCTAAAGCTTCTACTAAAAGCATATCATAATTTCAATGAAAATACTTTCAATTATGAATTTTTGTACCTGCTTATGAAAACTGAACAGAAATTGTAAATTGTTCTATAAATGCTAACTGAAAAAAAACTCTCAGTTCTGAAACCAAAAGAGATGTATTTGAATCATCAAAAATTTTATTTCACTGAATTCAGAAATAAGGTTTTTAAAAAAGGAAACCCACAAAACAACCACCTCAAAACTGAAGTAAACCCAAGCAACAGAGCAAGACACTCCTCTAAACTTATTTTTTCATCTTTCCTCCAGACTGGGAGAGGAAATTCTGCAAATCCACTCTAAGCTCAGGAAAGGGAGGTACCACCAAGCTTTCTGAGCTGAGGGAAAATACAAAGGTACAATACAGTGACATCCAGATGATGCTGTGCTCAGTCCAACAACTCCCCTGGAAGATGCTGCTCTCCTCCAGGTCACAGCAGTGGGACTGGGTGCAGAACACTTTCACCAAAAGGCAGAATTTACAAAAAGCAAACACAGACGAGCACTTAAAAATGTCTAATATCAAATGCTCTCTCTGTGTCAAAGCATCAATGGCTGAGTGTTTCCTTTGCATTTTCACTGAGCAAATATTTGTTTCTTCTGATGACTCACTCAGACTACTGCTTCGAGCACTGAGCAAAGGGGAAAGGATTTGTTCTGCCATTTCTTGTTCATCTGCTGAGCATGTTTGTTTCTAGAAAACTTGCTCACTGAGCAGCATTTGCTCTACTTTATTACAATATTCTGCTTGTTGGATCTTTTTGCAGCTCAGACCCTGGTATGAGATTAAAAGTTTTAAGTGACACCTAATGCCCTGTTAAGTTGCTAAGTCCTGCAATAGCATCTGGAAATTATATCTGTCTCTCTAGGTGGATTCTTGGAAGTGAATTCACTATAACTGTAATTCCCCCTTTACTTTCCTTCCCAGCCTTATCTCCTTTGAGACCTGACAGGCAAAAATAAAGACAAGTTACGAGACAATTGATATAAAACCTGTGTACATGTAAATCTAAGTTACTGCACATAAAAGGAAGGAAAATCAAAATTAGAACAGTACTGGCAGCTATGTGATAGGAAACCTGGAAGGTTTTTGTTCCATCTTACATTGGAAGCATAAAACAAGAAAATTGCAGGTAATGAGAATTTTGATCCAGGCAATGAAAACCAGAGATGTACAGGGGAGGGAAGAGCAAGACTGAAAAATTAGTGAATAATCCTATTTCTCTGAAAGGAATTACAAACAAAAATCCAATTTCTCTGAAAGGAATTACAGACAAAAGTTATTACAGTTCCTAAAGGGCCAATCTGTGGACAAATGTTTCAAAAGGAGCTAATGTTAGACAAAAGTCGTGCCTGAATCTTTGCATCAAAATAACACTTCCATGTTTATACCTTATTATTCCATGTTTATGCCTTTATACTTTAATGAGATACTCATTAAAGTTTGCCAGGGTGTTTGGTGTGGGTCGGGAGTAACAATTTCTGGGAGCTTGTCACTTTAAAATATATACAGCTGAAACTGCCTGGAGAAATATTGGCTGTAGATTGCTGGTTATGAAAAGGTTTAATAATTCACATTCTTTATGTAATATATTGTTGGCTATACGTTCAACCCACACCAAGGTGGAGCAGCTGATGTGTCTGGAAGCCCCTTGGATCCCACCTCCGAAATGGAGGGAAGGATTTACATCTAATTTACCTCTAACCCCCTGCATCTAAAACAGAAAACATTCGACCTCAGGAGCCGGGGCAGCAGCGCTTTGGTTGTGGTGGAGGAAGCTGGGGCATTACAGTGCTGGAGGATTTTTATTGTGGTGCTGCAGGGAGCAGTGCCAGGCTGGGTTTGACTTCTCACTTTATCTAAATTTATCTAAATTGTTCTCCAGCCTTACGACCTGCGCTGTCTCAGTGCAGGAGCAGTAAAACCCCAACACGCAGCCCTCGCTGCAGGGCAGCCAAGCTCCACGTGAATGCTGTCAGTAAATCAGCCTGGCTGCAGCCAAACCACACGTAAAAGCAAGCTGTGGAACAGCCTCAGCGTGGCCAAACCACATGTAAGAACATGCTGAAAGCCCCCTGCACAGGGCCAAATCACACGCAGGGGTGCGGGGCAGGACGTGCGGGCATTTGTTGGAATATTTTTTGTTATTTTTGAATTTTATTATTTGTTGGGATAACTCAACGCCGTGGATGACCCTGGCACACCAGCCACTTTCCCTCCCACCTGGGCTTTCAGCAGGCAGGCAGACCCACTCCCAAGGCTCAAGTCACCAGGTAGGAAAAGTGGCTCCAGAGTTAAATGTGGCATGGTGGGTTTTGAGTCGACCTGATCCCTTCAGAAGAGTTGAATGTGCAAAAGGATCAAGGCCAGAAAGAGCAAAAGACTAATTTTTTTCTTGTCTGATTTGGACAGAACTGGTATTGCTGAGTGATTCCCACTAATACATCCTACTAATGTTGCTGACCACTTAGAGGAAATCAGTCAAGGGCCAAAAAGAACCCCCACCTGGCTCCTGTGATTAATATTTCCATCTAGAAATGAGCAAGATGCAATTACTAATCTCATTTTCACTTGTCCAGGCTTCAAAAAGCCATTTTATTAGATGCTAGGGAGAATTATGAGAATTGAGCCTCCAGTTCACCCATGTTTTGTTAACATGCCATGCACTGAGCTTTTAAATGGCTTTTTGTTAGACATTTTGTGTATTATCATCCCTGCAGTTCATCATTCATGAAATATTTGGGGGGGGTAACAGACTTTTTCTCCCAGTAAGAGTCAAAGCACTTCACACAGGAGTTTAGTATCATCATGTGCATTAAACAGAGGCATGAAATGACCTCTCAGATGTTGTTCAGGAGGTCAGCAACAGGCCTAGACGTGGAACCTGCATCTCCTGAGCCCACATTCCACCTACTGAATGCTGGTCTCAGTTATCTGCCACTGAGGAAAGTCCCAAAAAAGGGCTGCTGTTTCTTGCCCCCTTAAGAGGAAACACAAACAAGCCCTGTGTGGGCAGTGGGTTTTGACATCAGTACAATATCCAGGTCTCTGGGAGCCAGTGGAGGATGGTGCTGGGAAAGGCTGCCCACAGGAGCGGCTAGAAACACATTTATGGGTGTGCTCAGCCAGCAGGGGCTCCTTTGGCTTTTCCCTTGCACTGATTTGTTTGAACCTGTTGCTGTTTAATGTGCAGGGAAGGAGTTTGGGAACTGACTCCTGGAGGATAATCCCGGATTCCTGCCTTTGGCACGCGGTGTGGTTCTTGAAATCAGGGTCACAGCTTCCCCCTGTGGAGAGCAAAAAGGCTTGACTGGCTGAGGTGGAGGAGTTGGGCATATGTACAAGTTGAGGCTTTGCCTAGGGGAGAAAAACTTGGATTCAGTGTAAGAGGCTATTAATCTCCTAAAACCCCTTTTAGATTTAAAAATTAATTTATTTAATCAATAGACTTTTCATTTTCCATTTCCAGTCCCCTGGGTGAGCAATCTGTCAGGATATCAATGCCATAACTTATTTACACACTTTGCTAAATCCTCTAAATTGCATGATTTGACATCTCATTTTTCTCTTACTCATTCCAGGCTCCCCTTTGCAATCGTGCCTGATTGAGCATTACCAGGAAATACAGAAATGTGGAGCCAGACTGGTACTGAGAAGTACAAGCAAAGGTGCCTGGCTGCTTGCCCTGTTCTCGTCCCAAATATGAGCAGCTGAAAAGAGGGTTCAAGAGCAATGTTTTGTTGTCACATCTTTTCTACCCCTATGGAGAAAGGAGAACATGAATATGATGAATTCATCTCTCTCTACCTCCTCTGACACAAGCTGGTACACTTGGTAGAAGCCTGAGAATATTATTATTGTTATTATGATCATCACCATCATAATTATTGTTATTGTTATGGAAGAGTTGCTGTTTAAAAGCAGAACAGAAATTCTCTGCAATATCTTAAAAGGCTCATTATTGACTCTATGAAGTATCAGCCACTGGATTTATCATTAATATGTGACACACTCATGTCAAGTATTTTCTCAGGCCAGTAAAAATACTCAGAGCAGTATATGAAATAAAACAGTCCTAGGTGTAAAAAGTGATCAGGAAAAGACCAGTGGCATTATAATTATTTAGCACAGCAATAATTCTGACTAGAGGGAAGAAACACAGAGCAGGGTAGCAAGTGAGGGAGGGGAACTATTGTTGTAAGGAATGGAAATCCTGGGTAAAATCCTGAAGGGAGTTTGCCATTATTTGAATTGGGCTTTTTATTGTTTTAAGAGCAGGAGAAAAAAAGTAGAGAGGAAAAATGCCCAAAAGTGTTTAAATGCCCAGAAGTGTTTAAATGTGGAAGATTTGCTTTTGCTGTCTGGTATTACATTCTGTCCATTGCTGCACCATGTTATATCTGTATGTGTGCTTTCACATCTCATTATCTGCTGGTCTTTAAGAAAATATGAGAACTTAAGAACAAAAAGCCAAACAAAGCCCACATTTGCTCTTGCCAAACCTTATATCTTTAGTATAGGATAATCATGAACACGTCCACCGTGCAGTTAAATATATTCCTTCTGTTTCTCAAATTATACTTAATAATTAGCTTTTAACTCTCTCCACCAACACCAAATGTAAGTATTTTCTTCTGCTTTATGAAGCAAAAGGCTCTGCAGATCACAAGGTAGATGCCTATCTCCCCACACACTTGTCACTTCAGTACTCCATCACCTTGCTGTGGATAGAATTCGTTTTTGCCACTTGTGATTCAGTGGGAAAATCGCCCCTGGACCTCAGCAAACGCCCCGAGCCCAGGCCTGATTTGGCAAGGTCAGGCTGAGAACATCTCTCCACACTTACTTAAAGCAAGGCAGGGCTCAAACCCTGCTTTGTCCAGCTGTCAGAGGCCTGAAGTGGGAAGCAGCTCGGGCACAAAGGCAGAGAGATTGATCAGCTGGAAATACATCCATCGGAGCTTGGGGGCTGAGGTGTCTCGGGATCCTTCTCTCCAGGCTTTTCAGCAAGCATCCCTGCCAGAAATACAACAAACACCCTTTCTTTTATTAGCCCCTTTGGTATCTAATAAGGCTGGGTTTGACAGCTCCAGCTTCTGGATTCCTGCTGCAGCAGCCTGCTGCTGCTTGTATGCTCTTAAGATAGGAGTCCCTGGGGGTGGGACCTGTTAAATACAGAAATACTGGGGAAATGGGCTCAGAAATGTCCCCTCTTCAGTGGGGGGAGGGAAAGAAAATTTAATTGGGCTACTCTACTGCTCTCATGAATCCAGGAGAGAAAACTCATGAGGATAGCTTAGGAGTTCAGAGAGAGAAAATTTAGGAGTTCAGAGTCACTGAGCCTGTCTGAAGGCAAGGCTGCTTCTGTCATGCCTTGCTCACCTCTAACAGATTCAGAAATTAAGGCTGTACTCCCCACAAATCCTGACATCTGGTAAAAGGGGCAGAGCCTGATCACCAGTTCCTGGGCAAGAATTGTAGAGCCAGCGCTGGGGAAATTTTGTTTCCAGGTTTGTGAACTGAAAAGATGAATTTGGGATGAAATAAACAGGAAATTCCATGAAAACCCATGTGCAGAGGATCTTCTGACTGGCTGCAAGAGCCTATCAAAATCAAAGCAAAATTCTACTGCCATCTATCCTTTCTTAGAGCCCACAAGTGCCAGAGCATTACTCAGGACTCTCCTTGGGAAGTGGAGAGATGCCCTGAACTCTGAGTCAGGAAAAAGAGAAAAACATCAAAAATATAAAAACTGTGATTAGGAGTGTTGTCCCCCATTTAAAGACATCCTAAAATCATCAATGACTTTGAGACAGAGAATTTATTTGAAATTCTCCAGTTTCTCAGGCAGTCTTCAATCCTTAGGGTGTGCCCTTTGCCTTCATCCTCATTTCTTGGACAATCCAATCTATTTGCCTTTGGGGCAGATAACCTCAAAATGTTGGCACTCAGGGGAAATTGAATGGGTTTTCTTCCAGAAGGGAAAATGCCCAAATAGCAAGGAAGTGCTTTTGAATGTACTGACTCTAATTATCCCTGCTTATTTTTTAATATCTCTTCCATTGTTTCATACAGAATTAGCCCATTCCCAGAAGCATTTAATGACCCCATTCTTATTCTTGAATGGTTTGACCTCCAAGTCTGTAACTTGGATATTGGGTACCCCTGAAAACAATTGAACCCAAGACTACCAGCTGCTTGGAGACTGCTTTATGCTGTGTGTCTCACCACCAAATATTCTGGAAAGATCACTACCAGACCCATGAGAGATAAGGGAGAGCTTGAAAGCTCAATTTCACAGTGGTATTCTTTATAGTACTTCCCTCACTGGCAGCCTTGCGATGTTTAAAAAGAGGAAAAAAAAAAGTAATTAAGACATTACATCAATCAAAGAAGCTAATCAGAACAAAATGCTGATTTCTGCCCCCTGTTCTGTTTCTCTTTGGATGGAGAGTAGTTGCTGATATGTGTGCTGGACTTTTAATCCTTTAATGGGGGCACAGGCTTTTGAAGACTCCCTCTCAGAGGTGCTATTACCAAATATATGCTTCTAATTTAACTTCTCATGCCGTATTACAGTAGCCTGGAGCAATTTTAGGTGTTGGGTTTGTGAGAAAAGCCCAGTGTTGATGTTTATCAGATGACCTTTTAAAGGGTAATGTGGGGGTTATCCATTGGCATGATTAAGACCATATGTAGGTGACTTTTCCCAGGCATTTCTTCCCGCTTCTCAAAATCCCATCTATTTTTACCCAAATTCATCCAGGTACCTTTCATCTCTGGTATATTCATGGGCATTACAAAATGAGACTGAAGCAAAGCATTTACTCCTTTGGAGTAATTTCTATTTGAAAAGTCAGGAAAATGTTCATACATGAATATCAAGTGTCAACACAATGCTTTTCTAGATAAACTCCAATTTCTTTTAAACTTTGACCCTTTCAGATATTTACAGTGCTTTTCCTTTCCCTCCTCTGCTGCACTGCCCCTTTTTACAAAGACTTCATGAAAGACTGTCAAGTGACTTTCCTCTGTGAGATCCAGCTTTTAGTGACCTTGCAGGGATGTCCTGCTATGAAGCTGCTGAGAGACAGGGATTTGAAAAATCCATTAGCTGTGTCACAAACGAGGACAGAGGACAAATCTCCCTTGATGTTGTGCTTGTGAGAGTATAATTTTTGCTGTTTTGGAAGCTCAGCCATGAGATTTTTTCTCATTTTACTCATGACTCATCATCTTGGTAGAGACCAGTTGCCAATGTCTCCTGCAAGTCTCTCAAAATATATTATTAACAAATATTGTGTTCTGGGTTTTTTTTTTTTTTTATTTTATTTTTTTTTTTTAGTTTTTTACAGATTGAAGATCTTTCTGTTACTGGGTGCCAGCTCCACAGCACCATCAGCTGGGATTACTTAAAGAGATGCCATGGTAAGATTCACTGCAAAGCACAGGTGGAGATTTGAAGGTGAATCTGGTGCTTAGATGTGAGCCAGGGAAATGGGTGATGAGGCAGGAATTCACAGGAACTGTGAACCCTTTTAGGGGAGGAAATAGGGCAAGAACCTTATGAAGACTGTTGGTTTAAAAACTACACTTTAAAGGACTTTTTCAATGAATCAGGACTCTTGTTCATGCAAGTAGTTTTTATGACTCAGTATTTTAAGATAAGATTACAGCCTGGATTGTCTAAAATAAATGCATCTTAAGCAGTTTAATATTGAAAAGCTGGTGATACTTTAAGTTTTTCTGCTAGTTTATTATTTGTAGTTTATTATTTGGATTTGTAGTTTATTATTGGGAAGTATTAATTACTCCTCTGCCACTAACCATCCTAGTGCTGAGTCATGCTTAGGAGATACAAGTGAGAAAAAAAACCTTGACCCCAAAATTACATATGTGTTTCTTTCAGAAAGAAATTAGGGGAGAGGTTTGTGTGATAACATAAAATGTACTGATAACAGAGAAAAAACATTAATTTCTGCTGCTTGATGTTGTGCCTGTGAGAGTATCATTTTTGCCATTTTGGAAGCTCAGTATTTTCCTTGTGGCTCATCCTCTTGGTAGATGATGGCACTTTTTTCCTAAGTATCAGATACTTATTAAAGCTTGGCTTATGTAGGTAGACTGCAGTCAGACTCAAATCCTTGTGCTTAATTATGACCTGTGATACTTTTTTCCTAGGTATCAGATGAAATGTGGTTTCTGTGAAGGTAGACTGCAGTCAGACTCAAATCCTTGCACTTGGTTGTGACGTGTGACATGGTGAAAAGCTGGGACTGTGACACAAGGGCACAGGAAGTTGAACTTCCCCCCCTGCTTGTGTTCCCCAGTAGCTTGCAAAAGCTCTCACCATAAAATATAGAGTGGGATTTAACATGGGAATCTGGGCTCCTCAATATGAAAGAAGGTTTTGAAAAACTCAGCAAACAGCAGCAAATCATAATGGTAACAATAACAGAGATAAGCCAATTCGTATCTCCCCACCCAAAATATTTATATAATGAATTAGTTAATTGTATTTTATCTTCTGATGGGTGGGTTGGTAGCCTTTGCTTTGCGACAGACCCAGAGGAGCTCTTGTGCAGCCTGATGCCAAGAATATGTGTTATTTCATATTCTGTTATTTGCTTTGGGTTTAAGGTGGTGAGAGGAAATTCCCCAGCAATCAGCCCTAAGTGCTTTTATAGTGAGCAAGTCTTTCAGTGCTTGAACATCACTTAGTAGAGGAGGGGGGACAGAAAAAAATCCCTTTAAAAAAAAAGAAAAGGAGCAAGCCCAAACATTTGAGTGTACCCAAATTAATTCTGGTGTCATTTCATTTGCCTCATTGGGCCTAAAAATAGCCTGTGGGAAGGAGGACCAGCAACTTGTGTCTGAAGCAATTTGTATCAATTATTTCCCAATGCACCAGTGGCCAGTGGAAGCCCTCACCCGAGTGCCTCCATCAGCCAGGTGCCAGAGCTCTGTGTTCCCATCCCTGGCTGGTCCCTGGGAATGGGGTGTGCGCCCCAAAAAGAGCCTTGGCAGGGCCGGGAGGGTGCCCAGAGCAGCTCTGCAGGAGGAGTGAGTGCCTTCCCTGCTCTGTCATCACCAGTCCCTGAGAGCAATCACCACCCACCAGCAGTTCCTGGAGATAAGGCCGAGCCAGCTGGGAGAAGAAAGCCTTTGATATTCCCTGCCTTGCTGAGTAAGTATGCCATAACAATAATTCTTTGAACTTTTACAGCACCTTTTCATACCAGGGGCTGAGTGCTCCACAAACATTCATTCCCCAAGCCTCGCACCACCCATTTGAGGAAAACTTTTTTTATGTTCTTTTCATTGTACCACTTTCTCAGGCCAGACCTTCTAAAGAGCTCAGCACCCATTTTGCCAGCACTGGAGAAATTATTTCCTTTGTGCTGCCAATATCAGTAATTTTTAACCAGCTCCTGCCCCAAAATGCTACAGCCAGACTCCTTCCATAAAAATGAAGCTAAAAAACTCATGAACTGCTTTGTCTTCTGCTTATAACCCTCTGAGCTCCCTGATGAGAACTTTTTTGACAAAACAAAATTCCATCAACCCTCCACCCAGTTTTAGTCAGACCCTTCTGTTGTCTGTAGCCAAATTTCTTTTTTAGCTGGCGTAAAACCCTACGAGAAAAAGAGATACATTTGTTTTGTTCATCAGAAGTATTTTTTGTGATGCTCTTCTGTTTGGAAACAGGGCAAGAACATACTTGTCTCAGACACAGACATACAATAGATAAATAAAAAGAGAGATGCTACATCCCAGATAGGCATTGTATTGTGCTTTGCTACAGCAGGCAACAGGATTAAACTTTGATTTTCATCTCCTGTCTGCATTCTCAGTGAGAAAATACTGTCAAGGCCAATTTTGTAGTCCATCTATCTCTATGGAAAGTTGATTTTAAAGTGGTGCCAAATGTCAGTGAAGAATCACAGTTGAGGTTTTCACAGTAACAATAACATAGTCCTTCAGGGAGGGTGAGCTAAGAGTGCACTCTGCAGCCCAGAGGAAATTATAGGTGCCTTCCAGTCAATGGTCCACTTGGGGAGTACACACAATTTATTTTCTGAAAGGACATCACCTGAACAAGCATTCACAGCACTCATCTCTACCCTGCCCCTTGTCTGGCCAGAGCATCCAAAGGGTAAAGCATTTTCAGTGGAAGCATCATTTTAGTCCTGCTCCAAAGTCGAACAATCCTCTGTTGCCTTCAGCTCTCATTTCCCCTGATGCAACTGAAAATCAATAAATACCCTTGATCTATTTAATTCTGGGGCAAAGTAACTATGCTAGCTCAAGTACAGCTATCAGCTTATTCCTCTTCCTAAAGTGCGTCGAAGTCTTTGGTCATTCAAATCCCGTGAATCTGAGGCACACAATTCATACACTTGTTGCAGTGACCCGATGGCTGAAAATTGAAATGTAAATTTCAAACATAGGGCTGCTTATCCGAGCCAAGTTTCTAATCTTTTGAGATTTGCCCATCACAAATCATAAGTGCAAAGTGGAAAGAAGAGGGAAATTCAGAGTGATAGAGCTTAGCTAAGAGCTATCAAATATATCATCTCTTCAAGTAAGGCTGGAATAACATGGAAATGGGATATAGCCTGATGATCAGTTGAACTTCCCTTAACATGTACCCCTGGGAAAAGAGAGAGACACTAAAGCCTTAATGTGGAACAAAAGAAAAAGAGAGAGAGACACAGACAGGCAGAAGAAGCAGAACTGTTTGAACAAGCTTTGAGCTGCCCCCCACATCACTTTCTTAACTTTGCCTGTAATTCAACAGCTGCATTTCTCACGGCTCACATCTGGAGTGGGCCTGTGGAGGTGGCTGGGCACGTAAGAATAACACTGACTGGGGGGTGCAGGGAAGGTGCTAATCTTTTTCCAGTTGTGTAGGTATGTAAGCACTTAGCAGATAATCTCAGATCCTGTAAAGACAGCCATTCATTTTAAAACAAAGACCAAACTCGCTGCTGCCGGGAAGCTCTGATCAAGTTCATAATTTAGCTTTAGCTCTCAAAAAGTCCTTGTCACTAGGGTGAAAGGCACTGGATTTGTGTAAATCAGAATAGCCCAAACTTCCTTGCTACCCAGAGCATCAGTGTTCCCTAACTGAGCTTCTCTGTCACTGCCACCACAGGGTGACTGTGTCCCTCTGGACAGGCAGTGCATCGATAAGGCAGGGGAAGGTGAAATGATAAAAATCAATCTGCCTCCCATTAGTGGGATGAATAGAGGTGTTCTGGGGAAAGGGACTGATGAGGGGGTGAGGAGATGTGTTAAAAGAGGGATTGAAGAAGGATGTTAAATCTTTTTTTTCAGGTAGTTTGGCATAAGCTTTGGAGGACTTTCAGATGATGGTGTCTCAAGTGAGCAGTGTACACTCCGAGTGTAAACACTGCTCAATAAAACGAGCTCAGGGGAGATGTGTTGTGTGAGGCAGGTGCCCTTATGTTTTTAGAGATTTCAAAGAGTTTTAAAACAAGAACTACACATTTTCCTACAACGAGCACGGGTGTTTGTAGTTGCACTGAAACTAAGCCACTGAACACACACAAATATTCTGTAGGCAGAAGATATGTGTGTGTTTATGTTTGCCTGTGCTAAGGCACACACAGGCACACACAAATGGCAGGAGAGACACTTATACATAATTATTTCCCTTTTTCCTAGTAGGTACCATATTCATTGCTGTGTTTGTAGCCCAAATTACTCACAAGGAGGAAAAGGCGATTTGCCTATTATAGAAAATAGAGATGAGGAAATGTTTTGCTCTGGATGCAGTGAGAAGTGTTCTTTGAAACAGTTCTGGAACAGGCAGTGTGGGCACAAGAAGAGGTCTTTTCCCAGGCCTGAGCACCTTGCATTTCTCACAACACAAATATGGCATTGCTGCTTCTGGGACTGGGGCCAGCTCATTGCAATGCAGGGCTCCAGAGGGAGGCGAGGAAATTTGCCACAACACCTTTTCCATCTTGCTGCCTCGCTCACTGCTGCAGTTACAGATGGCCAACATTTGTGTCTTAAACATTTATCCTGAAAAATAGAGACTTTCGTATAAAAAGTATTTGGTGCACCAAAATACTTCCCTTAAATTTAAATTTTCATCTTGTTTCGATCTTCAGAAAACATTTCAAAATTTCAGATTTTTTTTTTCCTTTTGGTAACCTTCCTTCTGTCTCACACTCTGTTTTCTGAATACAGTAGATATTTGCCAAGGTTGAAAGATTCAGTGGGAATTCTCCTTTTTCTCCCCACTTATTTTATTATTTTTCCAATTATTTAAGGCTTTACCTATATTGTTAGTGTAGTGCATTAAAAGTTTGACTGGCACAGGATCTCAGCCTCCTATCACACCTCTCATTGAAATAAAAACAACATAAAAGATTATATTAGAATAATCTTTTTTTGCTCCTTGACCTGAAGTTTGTAAAATTACCAAATTGATGTAAAAATAGATAAACATTTCTTAAAATTTTGACATTGAGGTTTTTCATGCAGTCAGTGGCAGACAGAAATTATTACTGGGAAAGAAACAGAAGTGAAAGATTTTACAAACATTTTGGGTGAAGGAATACAATTTATCTCAATTTGAACTCTGAAATACAAACAACTTCAAAATTAAAGGAGTATTTAGAAAACTCCACTTATTGTCTCTGTGCCTTGTACATGCAAGTTGAGGGCAGGGTCTAGATAGGCTTTGGCTCAAAAGCAGCATCTCAAGTTCACAAGACACCAAGAAATCTCCTCTCTTCACACTTGGGTTACATCCCAAAATCAGACCAAAAGGAGGAGCTTTCAAACTCCTGGTGAGCTGGAATTTCTGAGAATATTTTCTTACGAGTACAGCAGAACATGTTGCTCCTAAAACAAAGCCTGTCTGCTCTGAGCTCCAGATTCCTAGGCCTGCAGCAGTCCTCAAGGAATCAAGATGTACATATTTTGCTGCTGAGTGTATTTGAGATGTCCCAGTTTATTTTTGACAGGACTTGTTGCCAGGCTCAGTGTCAGCGTCTAGGAATCAAGATGAGTTCCTTCAGCACAGCAAATCTCTATTTTACATCTGCATTTGGCTCCCTCAAAAAACACCCTGGAGTGGGTGGACTTTGCACCTCTCTGCTTCAGGTAGCCAAGAATTTGTTCAAAGATTATATTAGAAGTTTTGACTGATTTCAAGGCTCACCCTGACTCCTACACGTGTCTCATGCTTTTTGCTTTTTTTGTAGACCCAAACCAGTTGAGGTCCTGCAGAGGTACTACGAGGAAAGGGATGGGTTCTGCATGTCCTTCCAAGAGGTTCGTAGTATTAAGAAAAAGCTTGTTACAAGAAAGAGCATATCAGAAATGACAAATAATTACTCCAACAGAGCATAAACAAGGTGTTTATTCCCATGCAGAGAAATGGATCAGCTGTTCCACTAAGAAAGGTCAGGTTTTTATGTGTGTCTTCCTATGACACCCATGGGTGGAGCTCTTTGAGAGCTGCTGTTGCATTTCTGAGCATGTGAATGGTGTTATGACACCACGTGTACCAGTGGTTAACGGCCACCGTTGCCAGGATTTTATAATTTGTGGCTGTTCCCTGAAGATGATGGGGTTTGGCATCCAAGTGAAGGTGGGGAAGGCTGCCAGGGGTCTGTCTGTGCCCGTGGTTACACACAGCCCCCAGGAGCAGCGGGGCTGGGGTGAGGAGCTCAGGGTGGTCACCCAGGTTATCCCGCGGGGAGCGGGAATGGCGGCAGCGGGAGGAAACGCAGAACAATCGGCAGGGAAATCCAACCCAAAATAACAAGCTGGCCTTCACGGAAAGGAAAGGTCACTGCTTGAAAGCCACTGTTTGGGAGCTGGGAGGGGTGAAAAAAAGAGTGAGTGGAGGTGACTCAATGCCTCTGTGGTTCCAAAGAATTCTTTTTTTACAAGGAAAATAATGCAGGAGAACAATGCGGATACTCACAGCGCTTTCGAGGCAGTGGATTTTTTTTATTCTCTCCCTTATAGAAAATAAATTGGAACGGCTTCCATAAACAGGAGGCATTGGCTATGGAAGAAAGCGGGAGCTTTTGTGGAGATTTAAAAATAACCAAAGTCGAGGAGCTCACTGGCAGAGCGTTCTGTTTCCTCAGCACTGCACGGAGAACACGGCGCAGCGTCTGAGGAAGGGAAAGTCTACGAAAGCAGATTGGGAAACATAATGTGGTAAACTTCAGACCTGCCAGATTTTGTTTGGGAAGCCAGTGTTTGATGGTAGGCTACCTCATGATGGGAATTGGATTGCAGACTTTGCCAGCTCTTTACCCAAACATCTAAAATCTTTCAAAACATTTTTCCTCCAGCACACTGGTTTATTCCAACAAATTATACCACTGTCTCTACTGTGTCCCAACTCAGTCTGGTGCTTAGAGCTGCCCATAACTGAATATTCATGAGTTCCAGGCAAACATCATGGTTTGCTGTGCTCATGCACTACCTGGCAAATAAATTTACCACACAAATTAAGCACACTCACCACCTCTCTTCCCCCCCAGAAATGCATTTAACTTTAACTTTTTAAAGGCATTTACTTAAGGGTATTTTTTTTCAGCTGATAAAGGTAAAGAAATGTTGGTGGTGTTACCTGATTCCTGACCTCTCTAATTACACTAGTGCCATCATATCCTCAGCTGCTGGAGAGGGTTTTTGTATTGGGAAAGCTTGATTTATTTTTCTGAATGAAAATAAGCTGCCCAGTATGCCCAAGTACACAGCAGTAAAACACTTGCTTTGGTAAAGAGAATTTAGTGCTTAAAGGTAGGGGGAAGGTTAAATTTTATTTTATTGTGAGTGAGACTCGAATGAGTTATTAGTCACAAAACTGTCAATATTACAGCCAAAAGGTCTTTATCAGATAGATGTTGAGTAAAAAAGAACACTGGTATTTGTGTAGTGGCTATTTGTGTTGATAAATGCAAGTTTAAAATCTCTCTCTTGTTTTCACTTGGCCTAAGTGGCTGTATGTTTCTTTATTTCCTTCTCCCATAAGAAATATAAAACTGCTGATTAAAGGTTGAATATTTCAATACCAGCATCCAACTTTCCTGTCCCTTGTAATAGTGCAACAGTCTGCACATTGCACATTTTAGTTTTTCTTTGACTTTTGTCATCGAACATCTCTGAAGTTCTGGGTGACTAGAAATCACTTTTGGGATAAGAGTTTTGTTGTGGGAAGTTTTTCTGGCAAATTGCTAGCTTGCACCAGTGAAAAGCTTACAGTAACTGGCCATCTAAACCTACTCCACCAAGCTTTAAGCAGAGGAGGGACAGCTGTAATCTGGTTTCTTTAGGATAAACCTCACAGAATGAGGCAAGTAAAGGGATTTAAAGCCTCTGAGGGGGTGTTCTTAGATTGCACAACCAGCTTGAATCATGGCCCTGGGTAGAACAGCCCTTAAATTCAAGATAAGACCCTTTGGTCTCCTCAAGTCAGCACAGAGGACTCTCCAGGGTCCATCTCTTGGGGCTCCATGGGATGGGCACACATCTGCAGCTGGGGAGCAGCAGAGGAGCTGCCCTGTGCAGATGTTGGCAGAAAATTTGTGAAGAACTGCTCTGGCAAAATCTGGGATTCAAGTTCAGGCATCAGTGGTGATGTTAACTCTGCCAGGAGGGCTCAGTCACTCTCTGGCAGGCTGGTGTGGCCCCAAGGGCTGCCCCTGCTGATGGCAGGGTGTGTGCAAGGCTCTGCTGAGCAGGCAGTGGTACCACCCTAGAACATCTTCTCCCAGCAGGGAGGGAGATGGGCCAAGCCCAGCACAGGGGAATGGATCTCTCCAGCTGGACAGTCAGCTGCAGTGACCAGAGTGTGTGCTCATCACAAGCCAGGTGACCTTCACACCTCCAGGGCTAATTTTTGCTCTTTCAGGGCTAATTTTTGCTCTTTCAGGGCTATGATGTTGCAGAGCTTGTTTTCCCTCAGGCTTTTAATCACCTCTCAAACAGACAAATGGAGGCTGCCATGCCCTGTGCACTAGGAAGCCTGGCAGGTGACCCAGCTGGTGGGAGGAGGGAAGCTCCAAGCAAGCAGCCACCAGGAAAACATGGGAGTTTCAGTGGTTTCTGAAGCCTCAGGAAGGGGAAGATGGCCTGAGCTAAGCCAGAGTTAAGCAGTCATACAGAGGCCTGGCTGTTATGATTTAAGGTGAATATCTGTAAAAGTAGGATACAGAGCATTGTGAGGGAGAAAAATAACTCTTTATGTAAGACATGACCTGGGGCACTGTGCCAGGCTATCACTTGCAGATTTGGAAGGACTTGGTGTTTTGTATGGCACGGTGGAAAGTTTTGAAAAATAAGGTTTCCTCTCCAGTGCAGGTCAGATGGGTGACACCTGGCAGCTTGTGCACTGCCACTGTGCTAACCTGTGTGCCTCTCCTTCCCTCCCTGCTCCATGGGCACAACAGGGGAGCAGCAGGGAGAGGTGGGCTTGGCCCAGGGGATCCAGGAGCTGTGTGTGGGTCTCTGAGCAGGAGCCAAGCTCTGCACACCCCTGGGTGCAGGTACTCTCAGAAACCTGGGCTCTCATGACTGAGACCTCAGGACATGGCAGTGTCAGCTTGGAAAGCAACAGTGATTTCCAGCCTTGTTTTTGTCTGCATTTCCAGTGTTTAACCAGCCTAGTTACTGCTGGGCTTTTGCCCATCATGCTGTGCAATGCTTCAGGGGCTAAAGGGGGAAAAAAGTGAAGGAAAAAAAATCAAACTGTGGTCTAAACCTCAGGAGGAAGAAGGCATATATCAGGACAAGCTCTGACAGAAACGGGATAAAGAATACTTGTTTACTAAATCTTTCATGTCTATAGCTAGTTCAAGGACATCTCACAGTCCTCCTGATTAGGAGAGCAAAGGAACACAGAAAAGCCCTCAGCCTATCCCATTAAAAGCAGTAGCTTTGTGTGCTGTGGTGTGGCAGGCATTCATAGGCAGGATTTTTTGTCTTTTGCATCTACCCCTGGTAGAGGAAAGTTCTTTCCAAGGTGATAGTTCCACCCCTGCATTGAAATGTGAGCAAAGAGGAACTTTTTCCATTGGATTTCAGTTTATTCACAGCATTTGTAAACAGTGTTAACATAAAGATAACATGTACAGGAGTGTGCTGTGAGTTACCACAAGTGATAAAGGATTTTAGAACAGTGAGAAGGCAGTTTCCCCTTCAACATACTGGGTTTTTTTCTGGAAGAATTATGGGAGAGCAGGAAAGTTACAATAGCATTGCAGTTCCCTGCACAGAAAATACCCAGGGGGGTGAAACTCAGCAAAGTGGTTTTGTTCACCTGCCCCACATCTGAGAGCATCAGTCAGGTGGAGAGGACTGAGCAGCTCCTCCACTGAGCAAACACAGCAGTAATGTTAACCACTATCACCCTTTTCTGGACCACTGGCATGTGCTTGGGGAAAATATCCTGTATTTTTTACAGCCAAGTCTTCTGAGCCACAGCTGCTGGGACACCTCCTGCTCTGGAGTGACCACTGCTCACTGAACCCAGTGAAAACAAAATTGTGTACAGGCACTCTGCAAAATTCCCACCTTAGGTCCCATTGAAGCACAGCTCTGGCTTCAGGCATCTCCCCTGCAAACTGTCCCTTGTGTCTTTCTACAGGGGATGTGTTATTAATTAATTATTTCATTTTCTTTTTAATTTCCAAAGAATATCCGTTGACTTTTACAACCTCTTCAGTGCTCCCCAAGATTGATATCACACCTAAACACTCATTTTCACTGTCTGAAGGTCTTTTGTGACCTGAATGATTCTATGAATCTGGCCTGTACTTTAGCTCAAGGGAAAAGCTACACATTGATTGAATTTTGGAGGAAAAGTTTTGAACATTCAGCTATAAATTTATCTTGTGTTATGACTTCCAGCTTCATTCATACTGTAATTCACAAATGGCAAAACAATGGTTGCTCTTTATTAAAAAACAATGCTGCTCTCAAAATTTGGATGGGAAAAATGACATTGCAGGGGTGATGATGGTGAAAAATGACTCCCACACCTCCCCCAGGGCCTGTCAGGAACTGGGCTGTGGAGTCCCCCTGATCCTTCCAGGGTATCAGCACCTGCAGCACCTGGGAGCCAGGGCACCACTCTTTCCTCCAGAGGCCAAAAGCTGAGCCCACAATTTCAAGCAGGATAATCACTTTTCCAAGGCAATAACGAGCAATTTCCAAGAGCAGCTGGTTAAGATGGCTCAGAAGCAATGACAAGAATGTGGTGAAAATTTAAGTCCATCAATCCAGCTTCTGGACATGGCAGGGAAGAGACACCTTTTGATAAAACAACACTGTGTTTTTTATTCTTTGTGTTTTTCTGGGCTGCCACTCTGATCACCCCTTGAATTATTTTCAAAAAGATATGTAGGAGATAAATTACATTGATTTAGGGAGAGCCATAATTTTCATCTGTTTAAAATATACCAGGAATGCTTGAAGCCCTGCAAACACGCCGAGGACTCCAGAGTTTGTAATGCAGCACTGATTTATTCTATTTTACAGTAACCATGCCCTGGGGTACCAGGCAGGCTCAATACCAGGAGTAGGAGAAGCAGAGCTGGAAGATGCTTTGGATATAGCCCAGCCAGGTTTTTTGCAGCCTGCAAAGTCTGGCCTTGCACTACAAACTGGTCTGCTGTTGCCATCTGCTGGAAAAATCCCTAATGGGTATTTCCAAACGTGGGGAGGAATATCTGCTCCTATTACAGAAATACTGGGGTCATTTTGTGCTTTTTAAGGCAGGCTTTTTCCCTCTAGGTCCATGTGATCTGAAGAACATTGTGTGCACCAGACTGTTACCACTCTCTGCACAGTGAAACTTCGACCAAGGGCAATGCAAGAGCAAAACAATTCTTCCAAAAAAAGCCTGCTGCTAGAGAGGCAAAAAATTATCCTTCCAAAAGAAATCATCCTTTTTCTCCTCTTAAAACTCTCCTGTTTCATCAGAACATAGATTGGTTTGGGTTGGAAGGGACCATAAAAATTATTTTAATTCCAACCCCCTGTCCTGGGCAGGGACACCTTCCCCTCGACGAGGTGGCTTTGCTGTGCCCCCAGATCTGCCACCTGAGCTCAGCAGTCCCCATTCCACACATGTTCACACAGAGACCACAATAACTTTTACACAAGGAAAAGTCCTGAAGATCCTGTTCACCCCAGCGCACCAAAACCTAGAATTTCTTTCTTTCTTCCCTCATCTCTTTCTCAAACTGTCACGCACACAGAAATATTTCTGCAGCCTTCTCCTACAGGATTTTCAGNCTGGGCTGCCACTCTGATCACCCCTTGAATTATTTTCAAAAAGATATGTAGGAGATAAATTACATTGATTTAGGGAGAGCCATAATTTTCATCTGTTTAAAATATACCAGGAATGCTTGAAGCCCTGCAAACACGCCGAGGACTCCAGAGTTTGTAATGCAGCACTGATTTATTCTATTTTACAGTAACCATGCCCTGGGGTACCAGGCAGGCTCAATACCAGGAGTAGGAGAAGCAGAGCTGGAAGATGCTTTGGATATAGCCCAGCCAGGTTTTTTGCAGCCTGCAAAGTCTGGCCTTGCACTACAAACTGGTCTGCTGTTGCCATCTGCTGGAAAAATCCCTAATGGGTATTTCCAAACGTGGGGAGGAATATCTGCTCCTATTACAGAAATACTGGGGTCATTTTGTGCTTTTTAAGGCAGGCTTTTTCCCTCTAGGTCCATGTGATCTGAAGAACATTGTGTGCACCAGACTGTTACCACTCTCTGCACAGTGAAACTTCGACCAAGGGCAATGCAAGAGCAAAACAATTCTTCCAAAAAAAGCCTGCTGCTAGAGAGGCAAAAAATTATCCTTCCAAAAGAAATCATCCTTTTTCTCCTCTTAAAACTCTCCTGTTTCATCAGAACATAGATTGGTTTGGGTTGGAAGGGACCATAAAAATTATTTTAATTCCAACCCCCTGTCCTGGGCAGGGACACCTTCCCCTCGACGAGGTGGCTTTGCTGTGCCCCCAGATCTGCCACCTGAGCTCAGCAGTCCCCATTCCACACATGTTCACACAGAGACCACAATAACTTTTACACAAGGAAAAGTCCTGAAGATCCTGTTCACCCCAGCGCACCAAAACCTAGAATTTCTTTCTTTCTTCCCTCATCTCTTTCTCAAACTGTCACGCACACAGAAATATTTCTGCAGCCTTCTCCTACAGGATTTTCAGAGGCATTGGATAGCATCTCCTTTTCCCTCAGATATCTTTTGCTCACTCCAGGAGCCTTCAAAATCCTTTCCTCCTCTTGAAGACTCTGTGGCTCACCATTCTGTAACAGGTAAGAGCACATAACACCATGGGGCAGGCGAAATCTCTTCTCACTTGCAAGCTGCCTTAAGCCACAGGGCTGCTGCTTGCCACAGGCATCCTGAGCTCTGTGCCATCAGGCCCCAATGTGCTCTGCAAGGTGTAATAGCCACAACAATAAATCCATTGCTGATGGCTGATCACCCCCAGCTGGCAGGATTACACGGGCTCACAAAGGCAGGAAGGGTTTAGGAAATGCTGCTGCTGCTTCTGTTTCTGCTTCTTAAAGGGTGTCCTGGGCTGCAGCGCAGCTGTGCCCAGCAGCATGTGTTCTGTCACCAGCTGTTCAAACTGGGGCAGGGCTGGGGGGTGGTGGTCCTCTGTTCATGGGGCAGCTGTTAAAAACCAGCTGGGCACTTTGCTTTATCTCTTCCACCCCATCCTCCCTCCAGGAGAGAGCTTCTGCTGATGGGCCACTGAGTCTCCTTTCCTGGCTCATAAACTGACACCATCCCATGGCAGAGGCTCCACCCAGGGCAGGAGCCAAGCATTCCCACCTGGATCCAATCTCAGAGCTGGAACAGCAGGGCAGCCTTTCCCTCTGGATGCCCAGAGGCAGAGCAGGCCCAGCTCCAGCTGCACTGGCCCTGCAGAGGGAATCTCCCCCTTTCTGCAGGATCCCTGCTCCAGCAGAGCCACAGCTGCCCCTGCAGGAGGCTGCAGCCCCCATGGAATGGCTCTGCTGCCAACACCCTGACCCACAGGGGGCAGGGGGGATTCTGACTCTGCCACTGCGGTTGGCTCTTGTATTACTGCATTTTTATTTTCATTCTCCTACTAAAGAACTGTTATTCCTATTCCCATCTCTTTGCCCTTGAGCCCCTAAATTTCAAAATTCTAATAATTTGGAGGGAGGGGGTTTACATTCTGCATTCCAGGGGAGGCTCCTGCCTTCCTTAGCAGACACCTGTTACTCAAACCAAGACACAGGGCTTTAAAGTGTCATGCCCAAAGAGGAGTCAATGGGTGTGATTCCTCTCCCAGCAGAGCTGAGACTAACAAATAACAGGACTCATGACTGTGCTGTCTCTAAGCTACACTTATGCTGCCTAAAAACTGTCCTGCACTGCACCTGGGAATTGCAGAGCAAGGGATGCTTAGGGCACAAACCCTGGCCAGGGCTGACAGGGACTGTTTTGGGCAGCACAGGGAGTTGGTGTCACTTCATCTGGTGGAGAAGGTGTGGAAGTGAGTTAGCCCAGACCCAAGACAGCAGTGGCTGTGTTCATTTGCCTCCAGCTGGCTCAGCCTGGACAACTTGCACCTTTACAAACCTGTTTATTATCTAAAGAACCTCTGTTAACCTTCACTAGCAGAATTAAGCATCTTCAGTTGCAAAACTATCAAGAATCTTCATCCTGAGCCACCCATACTCTCACGTGATGTGGAAATTGTACTGATATTATTAAGGCACGTCCTCAGTGTGTCTCTTATTGTGAAGCCCGAGGTTGGCTTGTCCTGGTTAGAGTTCTGATGTGGAGGAGCTGAACTGCCAACTCATATTTAGGTTTGTACTCACTGTGGAGTGACTTATCCTGTAAACTTTCTGTCATAGATTTCTGTGGCTCTGCTCCATAAAGAATGGTGTGGCCTCATAATTGGCAATTTTTATTTCTGCAGTAGTATAAAAATGCTATTTTTAATACTATTTATTATTTTAAAAGAAAATATTTAAAAACGTTTAGTGATAGCTAAAATCACACCTGAAAGCTAGAAAGAGCAAATACATATAATACTTCTCCCTCTTTGTAGAATTAGTTTTCATTCAAAAATATACTGATGGGGATGTGCTTTTGTATCTTTAGTCACCTTTACAGATTTATTCTCCAGGGTTTTTTGAGTTCATAGAATCATGGAATAGTTCAGGTTGGAAGGGACTCTAAAGATCACCTCATTCCAGCCCTGCTGCCATGGGCAGGGACATCTTTCACCAGACCAGGTTGCTCAGAGCCCCATCCCAGAGCATCAAGGGACCTTGAACCCTTCCAGGGATGGGGCAGACAGCTTCTGTGAGCCACCTGTGCCAGCCAGGTGCCAGAGGAGGCAGAAACCCCTTTCCATCCTGGAGCAGAGGCTGCTGCAGCTTTGTGAACCCTTGTGTCACTGGGTGTGTGAGATAGGAAGGCCCTTTCCATCAAGGGATAACAGCACTAAAAGATCTTTTCCAGGAGAACCAGAACAATGAAAAAACAAAAAAACTGGTTCTTCCAGCAGATTTGGGAACAAATTGAAGGAGGAGCAGAACTGGCCTGGTGCCACAGCTCTGCATGCAGTGGGGATAGAGAAGCTGCAATAATGTGTCTTCTTGGCTGAGTCTGTAAAAATAAGGTCCTTTTCTGTTGTTCCTTTTCAAGTGTTACATAAAAGTTCCCCCTGGAAGTCCAAAGGCAGCTGTTTTCTTAGCAGAAGGAAGTCAGGAAGAGGCAAAGCAGGCAAAAACATCAGATAAGTCTGGATAAAAAACTTGGCTAACCTATTTTTCCCCCCTCCTAAACAGCCAATTTTGAAGCACTCTGCAGAGATCTGCCTGGGAGGAAAAGCAGAGCCAACCACTGAAACTGATACCTGAGCCCTGAGGTGCTGCTGCTCTCCCTGCCTCCGTGTGGGAACTCCTGAGCTTCCATTCCCTGTGGTGGGAGTGTTTCTCCTCTCGTCCAGCCAGCCCAGAGACCTCCTAGGTAAGAAGCAGATAACTGTTAAGTGATGAGATCTCCCAAGTGAGAAGTGATATGACAAAAGGAAATGGCCTCGAGTTGTGCCAGAGAAGGCTTAGATCGGATTTTAGGAAGAATTTCTTCACTGAAAGGGTGGTCAGGCATTGGAACAGGCTGAATCCCCATCCCTGGAGATATTTAAAGGATGTGTAGATGTGGTGTTTAGTAACTTGATTTTGGGGGGCTTGGCAGTGCTGGGAGAACAGTTGGGCTCGATGACCTCAGAGGGCTTTTCCAACCTGAAGGATCCTATGGTTCCAAAAAGCCATGACCCCCCCCAGCTCCAACACAGCACCTGGATGTTGACAAAATGAGGCTGCTCATAGACACTGGAGGTGTCTGTCCCACAGGGAGAGGACAAGCCACTGTCCCTGCAGGGAGGGTCTCGTCCCCAGACAGCTGCCAGAGGCTCCACCTGCCTGGGGCTCTGTGTGCACACTGGGGTGGGCACCTGCCCTTGTGCTCCCCTCTGGGCATCAGGCCCATCCCCTGGCAGCTCCAGGGCTGGCAGGCTTGGGGCTTTGCAGTTGTAGTGCCTTGTCACAAGGTGGCAGGGACGTGACACTGCCTGGCACGCTTCTGGCCTCAGATCTGTGCTGCCTTCTCCCTTATCCAGTGTGGATTTATCAGCAGTCTTCTGCCTTTGCTTTGAAACTGTCCTTGGGATAAAAAGAGAGGGTAATTAGTTATTTCAAAGCCTAAATATTTTACCTCTTTGCACTCAAGAAAAAGACAAAAACCTGCTTTGCATCCTTCTGCCTGGGATGCAATCAATCCCCATTGTGACGTGGGGAGGTGAGGAAGGGGCTGGGCTGGGTCTGCCTCTGCTGAGCCCCAGCTCTGGCTGCTGCTGCTGCTTCCGTGCTAAACCCAAAAGCTGACATGATCAGAAGGCAGGCAGCCCTGCTGTCCTGAGTCACAGGGACAATTTCTTCTTAAATAACTGAAGATGGGAAATCATCCTTGTAGCTTCAAAAGAAAAAAAAAGAAATACACACATGTACAGGTGTGTATATACACATACATTTCCTTCAATGAAGAAGAAAATCTTAGAAATGCTACATTATCTCTGGCTTCCTAGGGAAGATCCTTAACTCTGGGCTTCTGAAAGCAAATGTCTGTTCATTTATAGGACCATTTCCCTTCTTTTTCTAATCTTTTACCCTTCCACATGCCAAAGATTTTGTGATTTTGCTGCTCTGTTCTCCCAAGGGTGTTGCAGGATGTGTAGCAGGGACTGAAACCTTTGTCACTGCTCATCAAACATTTTCATACAGAATTCTACCTGCGATGATAAAATTAGGTTTGTGTTAATAGGCTGTTAATAACCATCAGGTAATTATTTAGTTTATCTCTGGAGTCTCAGCTGATCATTGTTTGGCTTGCCTGGTAGTCTGGAGGGACAGGGGATTTTCAGGTTTTTTTAATCTGCAATACATGCAGTGAGAGATTACTCAGCTGTCACTCTGCAGAAAACATCCCTCTCATGCAGCAGGAGGTATCCATAACAAATTGCTGACATCCGAATTCAGCTCTGCACAAATGGATGTGCAGAATGCCTGCTGCTCCCCACACCAGAGGAGCAGAGGCATTGGCACAGCAGAAGGAAACAAGCAGAAAACAACCCAAGTAGAGCAGGTAACATTAGAAAATAATTGTTTCTGAGCTGCTGTTCACTAGCAAATATTTTCCCTTTTCAGCACAGTGCAGTGGCCCAGGAAGGGATTTTTTGTGGCTCCTCCTTCATTCTGAGGCTCCGAGTCTGGCCTGAGGTTTGCATTCCAATTTATTGGAATAGAGAGTAATCAGAAGTTTTCTCAGCTGTCTAAAGCACACACCCGTGGAACCCAAGTAAGCCTGAGCTCCTATATGCTTATCATGAACCTTGAGATGAGTGTGTATCACTGCAAGCTTGCAATTTATTTAAATACACTAAGGAAACCAGCTCTGAGGCTCAAGGCAGGCTCTTAGTTGGGAGGGAGGGAGAGAAGGAAGGAGGAAAATCCTTTTTTAGCATGTGGCAGTTCATCTGTGGAACTCATCACTTCAGGACAGCATTAAGACAGAAAGTATACTGGGATGTGGAGTGAAATGGAGAATCTGACAGGTGACAGGAGCATCCAATGTACAAGTGCACAAATTTTGCTCTTAGCTTTGGTTTAAACTCAAAAAGTTGTAAGGAATTTGGGAATGAGATGGGAAAGGTCTTTTTATCTTCTGAAATGAAAGCTAGGTGAACCTCAAGATGAATTGGTTTCAGAACAACAGGTCAGGATGTTTCATTTTGAGAATGGAGGGACTCTGCCTGTCAATTGTTGTGTGCTGTTTTCTAACCAGGGGATTTGATATGGGCTTGTGCAATGCTTCACTGAAGTAAATCCATGTTTTCCAGGGAATGCAATTTCAAACTAAAAAGTTCCATTTGTCTTCAGTACATCTTTATCATATTGAAGCAGAAAATGCAAAATAGCAAGGGCTGTCTAATTGCCCCAAACATTTCCAGTTGGGAGTTGGGTTAAACTGGTACAGGGCTGAGTTCTTTCTGCCTTAGGAAAATTCCTTCTATCATCCTCTGACGTTGGCTACGTTCAGGAACAAGGAATTGGATGTGAAATAGCCTCTCCTGATTGCCACTCCTCAAGTCTGCACCATAACTCTCCCTGTGGGCCTGGGTGCCTCTAGTTCTTCTCTTGTTTTGGCAACTTTTGGTCACATCAAAGGTCTCAAGAATCCCCAGGTTCGATGCAGGGTTAACATCAGAATGAATTTCCATGAGAAAATCCATCCCAGCTCTGAATGTCATGCCAGGGAACAGCCTCCAGATCTCACACAGGGCTCATGGAGGTGATTTAAGCTCCTGGGAAAAGTGCATTTGAGCAGAGTGGTCCACCACACCTCCTGGAACAACATCAAAGAAACTCCCAGGGAAAAGCAAAGATCTGCTAAAATCTCTATCTTTTGCGAGGTTTGCTTTCTAGTTTTGAACATGACAAATTTCTTAAATTGACTGCAGATTTCTCACCTGCCTGGACACACTGAGGTAATCCTGGAGGAAAATGTGTCCTCTTACCAAATTCCAACAATTTGCTGCCAGGATTGCAGTCCGAGGCCTGAACTTTATGTCAGAGCCTGTGTGATGTATTAGTCAGGACAATTGATTTATTCCTTAGAAACACTGTGCTAAGCTATCACCAGCCCCATTTTTCTCTGGTTCCTGGGAACCCTGCTTCTCTGGCTGTTCATGGCCATAGCAACTGGAAAACAGACTCTGTAGGAGAAAGAGCATCAAAGAATCCCCTCTGACAGTAAAAGGGAGAGGGGGAAAAATCATATGATACAGAAAAGCAAGGAGCTATTCATGGTCAGGCCTCAATCCAGTTTTGAGGGAAAGATTTTCCACTAGAAGAGAGAGATAATCTAGGGCAAGAATAACAACAAAGTCTGTAACATTATTTGCTTTTCTGCTTTCTGCTACAAGCCCTTTTTTTTTTTTTTCCCCACACTTGCCTCCCACCCACAGTTTCACAAGTCAGATTCTTGCAGGTACCAGCACAGCTGAGAATCCTGCTGGGAAGTTCAGTGCCCTGGACAGACAGACGGCTGTGCTGGGTGTGTTTATTTCCACAGAACAGCTTGTCAGTTTAACAAAGACAGCAAAATCAGAGAGGAAAACATGTCACACACAGGCACCATGTGTCTATAGCACATCTCACTGCTCTTTTCCTTCGGCAGGGCAGGTTTAGCCCATAGCTCTATTTTCACACTCCTAAAGCGACGTTAAAACCATCGAGGGGTCAGCCACTAGGCTGCACAAGTAAATCCACCTTTAAACACAGGCTGTCAGCTCTTCTGCATTCCATAAGGGTGGCAAAAGCACCTCCAGCAGCAGCCTGCTGTTTATGCATAATGCAAAAATGGGCNGGGAGGGAGGGCTGTGGGGCAGCCTGGGCTGGGCAGATTTGCTGCCACCACAGAGGTGTCAGCACGAGCCTGGGTTAGAGTCCCTGCTGCTGCAACACTGCCAATATTCTCTGTCCCTTGGAGGGTGTGCATGTCCTGGGCTGGCTGAACTGCTCTCTGTTGAATTCCACATATCCCTTAGGATTCCTCTGCATTGACACTTTGCTTTCCTTCCAAAAGAGTTGGTGCCTTAAGTTTTCAATTTTTCTGTTCTGCATTGGTGTGCAGCTTTTATCTTTATATTAAGGGTTACCAGGATCTTTTCACAGGGTGGGGAAGACACAACAATCCTATTCCAGCTGGNAGAGAGAGATAATCTAGGGCAAGAATAACAACAAAGTCTGTAACATTATTTGCTTTTCTGCTTTCTGCTACAAGCCCTTTTTTTTTTTTTTCCCCACACTTGCCTCCCACCCACAGTTTCACAAGTCAGATTCTTGCAGGTACCAGCACAGCTGAGAATCCTGCTGGGAAGTTCAGTGCCCTGGACAGACAGACGGCTGTGCTGGGTGTGTTTATTTCCACAGAACAGCTTGTCAGTTTAACAAAGACAGCAAAATCAGAGAGGAAAACATGTCACACACAGGCACCATGTGTCTATAGCACATCTCACTGCTCTTTTCCTTCGGCAGGGCAGGTTTAGCCCATAGCTCTATTTTCACACTCCTAAAGCGACGTTAAAACCATCGAGGGGTCAGCCACTAGGCTGCACAAGTAAATCCACCTTTAAACACAGGCTGTCAGCTCTTCTGCATTCCATAAGGGTGGCAAAAGCACCTCCAGCAGCAGCCTGCTGTTTATGCATAATGCAAAAATGGGCATTAAAATAAAAAAAAAAATAAAAAGAAGGTTCAGAAAATAAAAGCACACTTTTTGTTGGAGATCACGTTGCCAAGTCCCAGCCTACAGCATTTGCAGCTGAGGAGTAAAGCTCCAACAATGCAGTCTGTAATGACAAAACTGACAGACCTTCAATTTCAGCCACTCTTGTTCACCATCTACTGAATGCACTAATGCATCTGAGAAGGCATTGCCATTTTCCTCCACTCATTAAAGGAGGAGAGATGGGAGTTCACAAGGCCTGGCTCAGCAGACCCCAGGCTTCAGGCAGCTGTAATTCAGCATTTCAGCAGATCACAGCAGCACAATGTTAGAAACCATCAGGATGGGGCTGGAGTTTGGGCTCCAGGGGCTGGGGACAGGCGTGGGTGGATGGATGGATGGATGGATGGATGGATGGATGGATGGATGNAGAGCCAGGGCTGTGGCACTGCCAGGGTGAGGCCTTGGAGGCTCCTCAATAAATCTCCACTTTATTCTTCCTGACTCTACGACCCTCTGCTCTAGCTCCACAAGGCATCAGCAGCCCGACCCTCGATGCTTTCAGGTTTTCCCTGCAGCATCTCAGCTGCTTGGGAAGGGCTGTGGGGAGCACAGGAATTCTGTGAGTACAGGGAGAGCCACATGTGCAGCCCTCTGCAGCATAGCAGGAGGCAGAACAGCCATGTCAGAGGCACCAGGCTGTGTCTGACAACAAACCCTTGGCCTTTGAAGAGCTGCCATGCCCCAGGGGGCTGCAGGCAGCTCAGGCTCCCTGTGGGGAGAGTGGTGGGAATGGGAACACTGACCTGAGTGATGCTCTGCTGTCCCTGCAAGCCAGGCAGGATCTCAAGCTTTTCAGAGGGGGTCCCAAACTTAAATAAGTGTTCTGGCATGCTAAGTGGCAGTGATTTAAGTGCATAAATACTGGAGGGCAGCTCTTACCTTTGTGTTTGGTTATGAGGATTAAACAAAGCCTGAGGAGCAGCAGCAGCTGCCTGGCTTCCTTAGGCTCCCTCCATTTGAGGATGAGCCCAGCCAGGGCCAGATTGCTGAGCAGGCATGGCAGGAATTCTGCATGAGCCTTGGTTGTGTTATTGAAGCTGGGCACATTTTCTCCTTTCCTGCTTGGCTCTTCACAACCCTTAGGGGAGAAATATGGCCTCTTTTCCACAGGGGGGGGGAACTGAGACACAGAGATTTCACAGCCAGATGATCCTGAGCAGCTTCCATGCCAACATCAGCCCCACAGGCTGAAGCAGTTTTCCAGCAGCATGGCAAACTCAGAAATGCATGGGGCCAGTGACACAAACATGTGCTTAGCATCTCTTCTATGTAATAAGTGTTTAGTCCAAGATTTTATGCTTTTGCTGAATTAGTTTTCTTATTCTTTCTGTTTTAAGTAGAAATCCTGGTGGGAAAAGCTCTGAAGCAGCTCCAGTCACTGCTGGCTGGGCATGTGGCTTGGTGAGCTGGCTGAGGTCAGTAGTGCAAGCAGAGGCTGCCAAGACTTTGGTGTGCAAGATTTTGGAAGCTCAGATCTCATCCAGACAGTACCTTGGCCAGTAAATGAGAGGCAAAACTGGGGGTGTTCTGCTTTGGGTGNTCAAAATTCTAATAATTTGGAGGGAGGGGGTTTACATTCTCCGTTCCAAGGGAGGCTTCTGCCTTACTTAGCAGACGCCTGTCACTCAAACTGAGACACCAGCAAAAGAGTATTTGCCCTACCAAGGGCTGAACAGGTACAGGGCAGCAGTGAAACAGCTCTGGACCTGCATATCTTCTTCCTTCCCTGCAGACAGAACATTTAGAAAGAAGTATATATTTGACATAAGGAAAATTACTTCAGCCTCAGGTTAGCAAAGTATTTATTTCATAAGTTGAAGTATACACAAAACCCAGAGAAGTTCCTTTATTTTGGCCCTAACTTTGAAGTTACCTGTTCAATGCAGTGCTTTACAAAGGGACCTCGGGCTTGCTCACCTTCTGTAAAAGAAAGGAAAAGTGAAGAGGTCAAGCAACGTGACCCCAACCCTGCCAGTGGTTATTGACACTCCTGTGTGTTCAGCAGGTCTGAGGCTGCTCCCCTCTGTTCAGGTGCCTTCTGTAGGAGCAAACCTGTCTTGTGGCAAAAGGACACCAGGCTGTACCTGGCCTTTCAACACAAGACTCTTGTCTCACATCAGGCTGCATGAGCTGTTCCCAGCAGCATTTGAGACTTTGGTCTGGACCCCAGTGTGGTTTTGAGGTTTGCAATAAATTAGAAGCTCAGGTCTGTGGCTGCACAGCAGGTGTCACAGGAAAACATTTCCAAGTATTTTTGCTCCCCTTCTGAAAACTTCCTTAGGAAGAAGCTACTGCTAATTTTAGTAGGTGAATGGTGTTACATGGAGCATGGCCAAGAGGATTTTAATTTTCCAAATGGTACATCTTTCATTTTGCAAACAGAAATTCTGAGTCACAAGAAAGCAATGTAATTGTTCTTTAGGAAATGGTGATATATGAATCTGTTTGCAAAAGCAGCTCCATGTAGTCACTGCTTTTTTAATGCTCATTAAAAAAAAAAAGACAAATATGTAATTTCCAAGCAGATCTAAGCAAAGGAGAACCATGTCCAGGTGGGGGGTAAAGTTCACCAGCCCTCTGAGTACACCAGGGCTCATGCATCCCTTTATCTCTATAATTATGTATGCTTTTGATATGGGAGATGACCCAAGCAGTTTGACTGAGTTCAGCATGGAGAATTGGGATTTGTTTGAACTGCTCACCCCGAGTTCAGCCCTGGACTGCAAAGCTTTGTGGCTCTGGAACAGACACAGGGTGAGCAGTTAACAGGGAAGCTGTGCGTGTATACCCCTGTGGTCAGCAGCTTCTCTGCCTCTAATCCAGGCAGATACATCAAAAGCAAAATATTTTTAATGATGGCTCTCTGGAGGATGATGAGAAAAAAAGCAGTGGAGCTGTTTTTCCAGTCAGTGGATCTGCTGATGGGAAGAGATGCTTTGCACTGTGTGGGGAATCAGGAGCATTGTCCTCCTCCTTCCTACCTTGGCAGAGGGAAAAAGTGACACTTTGCTGTTTTGCTGTGGGAGATGCAGATCCCTTCAGGAGACCCAGTGCCAGGGATTTAATTTTCCAAGAGCTTATTAGAAGAGCCTGTGATTTACAGACCTGTGTTTCAATCCCATGATGGGCAAATGCACTCAGAGCACACTTTGTCCTGTGACTTCCCATCCTCCTTCCCAGTCCCAGCTGCTCCACAGTCAGATCAAACCTGACCTGGTAGCACATGGAAAGATGTTCTTAAAGGAATAATTTCAAGGCAGGGAAGTCAGAAGAAACAGTCCTAAGTGGCTCAGATGCTCTCTCATGCATTTGGATATTTAGATATTTGGATACTGTCACCGACTTTGGTGGCAAAGAGAGTGAAGGAGCATTTAGAAAACAAGGACTGAGGTATTAATGCTCATGTCAGAGGTCATTGCACAAATTACTTAATCTGACACTGAAATAAGGCTCTGGAAATGTTGTCCATAGCAAAGAAAATGTACATTTGATGGGGTTTGGAGGGGATTTTTCCTTCAGGAAGCAGCATGTGGTAAGTGAGTTACTGACATGGCAGTAATTCAGAAGAGGAGAGTTTTGTATCCCTGCTGGGGAGCTGAATGACAACATAATACAGTTAGGAAGGGGAAAGGAGCCTCAGCCATGGGCCTCCTGCCCTCTGCATTCAGTAACAACAAGCAACACCAAAAAAAGACTCGTACATCAGGCAACCTTTAATTTCTCCTGCAGTCCTCAAAGCAAAATGAAAATGAGTGAGTGAAAGATTTGAGCTGCAAATCGACTTCTTGCCTTTTGCCAGCCAAGCTTCTGGAAATAGATTTATTCTAGAAGAGATTAAAAATAACTTCCTACTTATTGGTTTTCAATACAATGAAAAAATGCACTTGTAAACCATTAGAAGAGTAGAATTTCAACACGTTTATTCTTTTATTATTTTTTCCTGAAAAAAATACCCCACCTGTCTCAACCAACTTTTCCAGATAGTCAAAAGTGCAAAGAAACACAAAGTGGGGGGAGAAACCCCCAAGCAATTAAACACTGTTTTTTGAAGCATTCCAAAATGTGATGTTGGGTTTTATTCTGTCTCACACCTGGGAGAGAACAAAAATGAGCAATAATGGTGTGGGTGAAACTCTGCTTTCCTGTGCAGGTCCTCCTTCTGCCAGGCAGGGACATCACTGAGGAGTGGATTTCAGGACAAAAATAAACTTTCTGGTTTTCTTCAAGAATTAAAATTCATGCAGATTTTTCCAAAATATATCATCTCAAATAACAACATCTCAGCTTTTTGAGAGCGAGTTACCCTTCTTTATACATATATATATATAATATGTATTTCAAAAAGTCATTATATTTTTTTTTTTTAAATTACAAAGTAGCCAAACCAGCAACCCTGAGAAAGCATCAGCATTTACCAAATGGCAGCCAGCCCTACATCTCTTTGATTGCTACTGACATATGGGTTAGGACCCTCAGTTTCTCCCAGGGAACATGTTGTCTCCTGGTATTTCTTGCCTACCCAGCCAGAGTAATGGAAACAGTGTGAGGATAAGCTGTTCAGATAAGTGTTTGCCAGCCATCCAGTTTTATGGTTTCTTGGAGCAATCTGGTACATATTCTTTGTGAATTATATTTCTCCCCATAAAGAGAATTTGGTGAAGGCAAATAACTTTTTATTCCACTGTCAGCCCTATTCATCTGTGCCTGATGCCAGCTGTCTTTGAAATTGAGAGAGTCTAATTTCTTATCAGCTTTAGTAAAAGGATCTTTTTCTTATATAGATTTATCAGAGCTGAGTAATGACTAACAGGAATCAAACCCCAAATGGTGACAGCATACAGGGCTCCAAGCCACAGCTATTTGTAGGCAGCAATCCCAAACTGGAACCAGGAATCTCTGATCCCACAACCACGTGTGTGAGCCCCAGACAGCAGCAAACCCACCTCCCAGGAAGGAGCACCCTGCCACCAGCTGAGCATGGGGACCACAGGCTCAGGGGTCCCCAGTGCTGGGCAGGATGAAAATTTAACAGGGAGGTTTTATGGACAGGAATGCTTGGCAGAGGGTTCTCTAGAAATTAAATAATAACAATAATAAGAAATATAATACATAATTCATCATTATTATCGTTGTTGTTGTTATTATTATTATTATTGTTTCTTCTGAAATGTTTTAACACATTGCTTAGAAAAATTCGACATCCCAATAAGGATTAGGAGAGGAGTTGCTACTTGGGACTATTTCCTGCTGCAAAACTTCTCATTTGGGAGACCCTCTGAGGAGTGCTGATGCCATCAGCCAGCTGGCAGTCCTGGGTGATGCAGTGCTGGTTCAGCATTTCTTTGGGCTCCAGATGCTGCCAAGTTTAGCAGGACATAATGGTGCAGAACATATCAGATTGGGCTTTAAATGTGCTGTACACTGGAAATGAACCAAGCATCTGCTGTTGCCACCCCCAGAAGGCTGCAAACTTCACCCCCCACAAAAATAACAGTTACCTGGTTGTGGCTGTCATGTGCACAGAGGTGTTATCAATTGTCCTGGGTTTGGCTGGGATGGAGTTAATTTTCTTCCTATTAGCTGTGCTGTGTTTTGGGTTTAGTATGAGAATAATGTTGATAACACACTGATGAGGCATCACTTTTATTCTCTTGGGTTTTATTCCTCTCTTTTTTTATGTCCCCTTTTATTACCACTACTTCTACTTCTATAATTATTATTATTACTACTATAATCATATTTTATTTTTAGAATTACGTTTTTTTTCTCTCAGCCCACAGGTTCTGCCTTTCCCTGGCTCTCCCCCCCATCCCAATGGAGGTAGGGAGTGAGGGGAGCAAGCAGCCACGAGGTACATGGTTGCCAGCTGGGGTGAAACCAGGGCACCCAGAAATACTTGGCAGCTCCAAGCACGAGTGACACGGTTTTGGAAAACGCTCCTGGAATGTTTGTGTGGAATTCTCCCTGTACTGAGGGATACTTGTATGGGATATCTGGTAGAGCCAGCATCCTGATGCCCTGTGCTGCCCCAGAGCCC
>VXBS01005125.1:126311-141262 GCA_013400255.1 Sitta europaea | reverse complement strand
GCTGCCCTGGGGAATGGCACAGGTTGTTCTGGGAGAATCCCGGCGGGAATGGCACGGGCTGCCCTGGAGGGAATCCCGGAGAGAATGGCACAGGCTGCCCTGGAGGAAATCCCGGCGGGAATGGCACAGGCTGCCCTGGGGAATGGCACAGGCTGCCCGGGGGGGTCCCGGGGGGGATGGCACNATCCCGGTGGGAATGGCACAGGCTGCCCGGGGGGATCCCGGGGGGAATGGCACGGGCTGCCCTGGGATAATCCCGGCGGGAATGGCACAGGCAGGGAGGGAGGGAGCGGCTCGAGCAGCTGAGCCAGCAGAGCTCTCTGCCTCTGCAAAGCCTGCCCGGCTTCAGCAGCATCCTGCCTTCGCTTTTTGGGGAATGCGTTTATTTCCCTTTCTGGGAAAATACGTTTATCCCCCTTTTTAGGAAAATAGACTTGTTTTTCGTTTTGGGCAATACATGTATTTCCCTATTTTGGAATTACATTTATTTCCCTTTTTGGGGAAATACGTTTATTTCTCATTTTGGGAAATACATTTAAAAGCAAAATCATAGAATTTCCCAGACATCCCTTACTCCAAAGCCTGGAGTTTGTTTAAATATGTAATTTTTTTTTTTTTGTTTGAGTGCACTACAATGGTCAGTGATCCCAAATCAGGTTGATTAATTCAGCATGCCTGGCACATTGAGCACTTCAGAGCTGCTCAGAGGATCGTGGAATGGTTTGGGTGGGATGGAACCTTAAACCCCATCTCCCCCCATGCCGAGGACAGGGACACTTCCCCCTGTCCCAGCTTCCCCCACCCAGCCTGGCCTTCTCCCTCCACTGCCCCCTCCTCCCTGCTCCAGCCTGCAGCCACCCCCTTCCTGGGGTTCACATGGAAAAGGAACCCTCATCCTCCACATTTCCACAGTGCTACAAAACCCCAGGAAAAACTGAAGGAACCAGCAGAGCTGAGCCTGTGTGACGGTGCCAGGGACACTCTGGGGCTCTCCCTGCTCGGGTTGGGGCTCTCTCCTGTTCCTGCTCCTGCAGGGATGGGAATTTCTCCCTGCTGCACCTTGCCCAGCCCAGGACTGCCCTGTGCCCATCCTCCAGGGATGAGGGACACGGGGAAGCCTCAGGGAGCTGCCACAGTCACGCTGCAGGGACTGGGATTTCTTCCTCCAAATCCTGCAACAATCAGTGCTGAGCCTTGTGATTGGGATAAAAGGGACTTTGGAGCAGTTGGAATAAATAATTCCTGGATTGGAGTGCAAACAGAGGTCGTGGGGCTGCCTGGGGCCAAGGACTCAGCTCCTCTGGGGCGGCTTTGGCTGGATCCAGGAGCATCCCAAACCCCCAGACCTGTCCCAGGACAGGTGTGTAGGTGATAAATACATTTTATGTTGCATCAACCAACATAAATTTATTCCGAGAATGCCAGAATATCCAGAGTGGGAAGGGGCCCACAAGGATCATGGAAATCCATTTCCTATTACAGAAAACTGTTGTAGCCAGAGAAATGTTTTCTTGTCTATCCAGAAAAAGGCAAAATTGGGAAATCCTTTTCCTATTATAGAAAACACTGTTGTAGATGGAGAAATGTTTTCTTGTCTATCCAGAAAATGGCAAAATTGGGAAATCCTTTTCCTATTATAGAAAACACTGTTGTAGATGGAGAAACGTTTTCTTGCCTATCCAGAAAATGGCAAAATTGGGGAGGCAAAATTATACTGGGGGGGGAAGAAAATATTTGAAGCTTGGGTGTCTTTCCCTGAAGCAAATTTGGAAGAGGTTTTGAGGAGGCCTGGGAGAGGAGCAGGCATCTGTGTGGAGCCCCAGGTTGAAGTGATGGACTGTGCAGCCCCTGGGATGCTCCTCGGAGAGCACCGAGCCTCTGCCCAGGTGGAGGGAACTCCTCCCCCAGCCCGAGGCAGAGGATATTGTGACACGTTGAGGAACAAAAGCAGCAGGATTTCCCAGCTCCGAGGTTACGCCGAGGGCTCCCGGAGCATCCTGCTTTCCCAGCGCTGGCCCGGCAGAGCCGCGGGATCAGAGTGTGCCAAAGGGGAAGTCGTTAAAGGTCATTGCAGCTTCCTGCCATTTAATCCCGGGGCAGGGGCAGCAGGGGAGGAAAAGCTCTGCTCACAGCCCGGCTCTGACAGGCTCTGGAGAAGTGTCCAGGCTGGGAGGCGTGGGGCTGGACGGGCTCTTGACCTCGCCCGACCTCCCCGGCTGCTCCAAAGGCCGGGGCTGAGAGTTGGGAAAGGACTTGGAATGGGAACTTTCATTTCCCTCTTCCTTCCCCTCCTCCACCTGCAGGTTGTTCTCCTCTCTGCTCCCGTGGAAAAATGTCACCGTGACCTTAAAGCGCTTAAAATAAGTTCCCCGACATCCTTTCAGGCAGAAATCCCAGCAAATGTGGGACTGCTGCCCTTTTTCCCGACTTTGTCTCCCTGGGAAGAGGTGAAGGGAGGTGCCAGGTGCTCTCCCAGCCAGGAGGAGCATTCCTTGGAGGAATTCTCGGCAGGGCTGGGAGGACGGACCAGCACCGCTTCCTGGCTGCTCCTTGGACGGGGAATTTGTGCTCAGGGCTGCTGGAAGGGCAAGGTGCAGCTGGAGAGGAGGCAGGGCAAGCCTGCACTGGAGTTTTGTGTATGGAAGTGACGATGGATTGAGGATCTGTCCCGAGGGAATCCGGGATCTGCCAGGCTTGGGCTGAGCTGCTTCTCCCCCTTCTGGTCCTTGGAAGAGCTGTGCAGGGGAAGGGACAAGAGGGACAAAAGGGAGTGGGAGTGACAGCGGATTTTGTGTCCTAAAGATCCGTCCCGAGGGAGTCTGCCAGGCTTGGGCTGAGCTGTTTCCCCCCCTCTAGTCCTCGGAAAGGCTGTGCAGGAAAAGGGACAAGAGGGACAGAAGGACAAGAGGGACAAGAAGGACAAGAGGACAAAGGGAATGGTGCCACAGGGATGGATCAGCTCCGCCTCGGAGCAGCAGCCAGGCCAGGCTGGGATCCCGGCAGGATCTGTTGTTGCCAATGTCAGTTATTTTCCTTCCCAAAGCTCCAGGAACTCGGGTGTTTAGCAGAGGGTAAATCCCACCCTTTAACCCGTTTCTACATCTCTCAGCTCCTCGTTTTTACCTTCCCGATCCACCAGGATCACTCCAAACCCTCTGTGCTCACTCCCTCCCCTCCCAGAGCTGGGGCAGCTGCTGCTTTGGGGCAGCTCAATCCGAATTTTGGCCACGGTGCTCCCTCCCTTGCCAGGGGCACAGCAACACCCTGCCCACGGTGACAGCAAGGCTTAAAAATTCGGCGACAACAGCGCCACAAATCAATCCCAAACACGCTCCGGACGAGTCAAAACCCCCGATTCTTGCTGTTTTGCCACCTGGCTGGGGAACACCGCCGGCTAACGAGCTCCCTCTGCCGCAGGTATTACAACAAACTGGTGAGGAGCCTGCTGGAGTGCGACGAGGACACGGTGAGCACCATCAAGGAGAGCCTGATGGAGAAGCTGGGGCCCAACATGGCCAGCCTGTTCCACCTGCTGCAGAGCGACCAGTGCGCCCAGGGCCACCCCCGGGCCGACCTGCTGCGCAGGAGGCTCTCGGAGCCCCAGAAGCTGAAGCTGCTGCTCAGGAACCTGCGAGGGGAGAGCCCCGTGCCCACCCACGCCAAGCGCGGCTCCGCCGAGCGCGCCTGACGGCGGCGGCGACCGAGCACGACCAAAGCTGAGGGCTCTGCTCTAGGAGAGTGCTGCACCCAAAGCCAGTGGACTGTAGGTATTTTAACCGCCAGGAGCTGGGTTTAGTTCCTTAGGGCTCCTTTAGTTTGTTCTTTTCTGTCCCTCTCCGACGACACTTCTGCATGGGTCTGTGTTCGGTGTCGCGGCTCGCCCGCCGGCCAAACCGCTCTGTCTCTTCTCTTCCCCCACCCAAAAACAAAAAGAAAAAATCTGTTATCCCGAAAAGTCTGTTATCCCAAAAGGTCTTAAGTAGATCCCTACAGTGGTCAGGCCTTCAGGCACCAAATTCCCAAGGTTTGGAGGCTAAGCTTTGTCCCAAGCTGTTGTGCTGACACCACCGGGAGATCCAGCACCGAGGGGAGGAGCTGGTCCTCTCCTGCAGGTGACAAAAGATGCACTAAAAACTCTTGCACATCCTAAAGATCCCCGTGGGATCCATGTGGTGAATCTGTGCTGGCCATGGACGAACATGGATGTCACGTTCCTGGTCCTGTAGTGTCACCCTTAGCCCTGACCCTTCCAGCAGAACGTTTAAAGCAGGATTTACCAAACTCAGAGAGTTTTGGCCACCAGGACCTGGCACCACGGTGCAAAGCGAGTTCAAACCACCCCACAAACCCCCCAAAACCAGGAGAGGGACGTGTTCTGCCATGGAAAGAGGTGCCAGGCTGTGGCTGGAGCTGGTCAGGAGGTCCCATAATCGTGTGTTGTATTTCAAAGCTCACATCTCTGTACTGTATTTAACTGCCTGAAGCTTTAAACAAAGCCTAACAGAAACAAAGCCTGTCTTAAGAGTAGAGTATTAAAGGCCTTGCTCTAACTGTGGTATAAATAGTGCTAAAATCTGTCTGTACTGTACATAAACTCCACCAGAGTCTGCTTCAAAGGAGCAGAACAGAATAACTTTATTGTCTAAACTGAGTTTTGTAAGTCAGCTCTTTCTTTATTATTGTTTTATTTTTCCTGGAAGCAGCATCTCTGTCATAGTCAAGAGTTCACGTTCCACTCTGTGGCCTTTTCAGAAAGGAAGAGGGGAAAGGTTTAGGATGGGAATTGCAGGGCCAGGAACAGCCTTTGAGAGCTAAAACTGAGGAAAAATCCATAAAAAACCAAATTCAGGCTGGTCAGTCCTGTCCTCCCGGGGCTGCCAGGAGATGCTCTTAGACCCAAGGCAGAGCTGCTGGGGATTTTGGAATGATCTGGGAATCTCACAGGACAAAACTCCCACCAGGATTTCTGGGGAAAGGCAGGGAAAATCCATCATTCCTCCATCCTCCTCCTCCTCCTCAGCGGGCTCTGGGAAGAGGAGCTGAGCTGGGAGACCCCAAACCTGCTCCCACCACAGCCAGGCTCCAAAAATCCCCCTTGTGGGGTGGGATCTGCCAGGCCAACCCCAAATCCATCCCCTGGGGTCTCTGCAGAGTGGGAGACCCTGCCTCAATCGTTGGAGAGCTGATAAAGGAGAGATCTCTTTTTCATATGGAAACCTGAAGCAATAGAACTTTAATTTTATTTTTTTTTTCTGTGTTGTTTGGAAAACCACAAAGCCTTTAAACCAGAACTTGCTGCTGCAATATCAAAACCAGATGCAGTGGCAGCGTTTCAGAAGTGGCTGTCTTCACGAAATGTAGCCCAAAAGTGCTGGCAGAGAATTGGAAGCAGCAAAAAAAAAAAAATGTTGCTGACCTCGGCGGAGGTTGGGAATTTGTCATTTTTTTGGGATGCTCCAAAGGGAGCCATCCAGGGCAAGGAGAGATGCAAAGTTGCTCCTTCCTGAATCAGGCAGGGATTGAGAGGCCGACACAAAGAAGTTCTGGGAGGTGAAAACCAAAAGTTTCTGGAATGTTGGGGTTATATTTAGGGGTCGATGCCAGGAGTGCATCCCTGACCCCCCAGCCCGCCCCTGTGGGGAGCCAGGGAATTCTGCTGGGCTCTGTGCAGCCAGCTGGGCTTGGATTTGGGAATTGGCCACCAAAACTCCTCCCTTGGCTCGGGGCAGAGCTCCAACCCCTCCTGGGGCATCCCAGAGCTGCCAGAGCTTCCCAAGGACACCAGGGCAGGGAATTCCGCAGGGAAGTGGCTTCTGCACCCCCATCTGTGCCCCCCAAGGGGTCCCGAGCAGCCGTGGGGCCAGGGGGGGCTTGGACCTCCCAACCCCACCTTGGTTTTGGGGTGCCATGGCGAAATCCCCCTTCCCAGCAGCGATTCCCCCTTCCTCTCCTGGGTATGGGTGGGAAGATGATTCCCTAGAATCGCCCAGGGAATTCCCCCAGCGCCATCCACATCCCAAAAAACCACAATTCCCGATTTTTGGAGCTGCTCTGAGGCCGGTTTTGCCCCCTTTGCTGGAGCAGGGCGGAATTTGGGATTGCTGACCTCTGTTCCTGCTCGGCAGAGAGGACCTGGGGGCTCTTCCCATCCCTTGGGAACGACAGCAAAATGTGGATTTAGGGGTGAGGATGGGGAAGGAGCCCCAAGACCGAGGCCAGCAATTTCACCTTGGAGCTCATCTCTATTTTTATTTTTTTTTTTTCAGCCTCACAAAAGGATTTTCTCTCTGGGGGGCAGGGAGGTTTGCATGAGTCTCGTGGTTTGTTTGCACTTTAGACGTTTTTGTGCCATTATAAATTTGCATTGTTTGTATTTATAATTTAAAGAGACCTGGAAAAGGGAAAAGGGAGAGAGTTTGGGGGTTGGGTTGTTGTTTTTTTGGGTTGTTTTTTTTTTTTTGCTGATTACTGGAATAAACAGTGAGCATATCTGGGATATGTCCTTATTTATTGTTTCCATGACATTTGTAAAGCTCTGTGTGTTCATGTAAAGGTTGTTTGAAACCTAGCACGGCGAGGAGAGAGAGGCAAGTTATTTTCTTTGCTTATTTTTATAATTAAAGATGCATAACGTAACGAGGCCTACATTGGAATTTCTTCTGCAGTGAAATAAAAAGTCAAATTTAAGGGGTTTTGCTGTCTGAGTCTTCCTTGGGCTGCTGATGCCAGCAGAATAAAAATTTTGGATTTTGCTTGGGTTTGGCAGCAGAGCTCTGCTTCCTCCTCTGGCTCTTTAATAAATCCTGGCTAATTGCATTTTATTGACCCTGCTAATTAAGGCAGTAGCACTTTTTAATAAATGCAGCCACAGGGAAATCAAACACCTGGATTCCCAGTTTAGTCAAACACCTGGATTCTGGGTTCCCAGTTTAGTTTCATAAATAAAATTTTATTCCGTTATTAAATAAAATAAATTTTATCTGATGCAGTCGGGAAATCTCAGATTTCCACTGGAACACCAAAATAAATTTAATAAACAGCAGAGAAAAGTGGGGGTTTAATTCTGACCCTGCCTCGAAAGCTGCTGTGAAGTTTTTAAAATTATTTTCCTGTCACGTGAGAGTGTAAGAATAAATATTAGGAATTGAAGAGGATTAATAAAAGATTTCTTGCCCTAAAATCATGGAAAGGTTTGGATTGGAAGGACCTCACCCCACCCCCTGCATTATTATTATTATTATTATTATTAATATCATTATCATCATCATCATTAACATTATTAACATTATTATCATTACTATTATTAATAGTATTAATACTATTAATATGCGTTATTATAATTCCCATTCTAATTTTCCTTTTTATAATCATAATTATAATTAAAATTACATTTTTATTTATATTAAATAATTAAATAGGAATATATACATTAAATATTTAAATAAATATATTAATTATTCTTTTTATTCATATTTAATTTTTGACACCATTGGAAATTCGCTTGGACTCTTCCACCTGGAGCAATATTCCGGAATTTCAACAACTTTTTTAAGACTTGGCAATAAAATTTAAGTCAGTTCTGGTAATGAAGGGAACTGAATTCCCAAAAAAAAAAGATTGGGAGCAGCGGGGTGGGATCAGCCCAGGCTCTGTGGTGGAAAAACCGGGAGGAAAATCATCCTGGAAAAGGAAATTTTGGCTCAGTGATGAAAAAAACCGTGCTAGGAAAGGAAATTTGGGCTTGATAATGAAGGAAAGAGTCCTGGAAAAGGAAATTTAAGCTTGGTGACAAAGAAAAAAAGTCCTGGAAAAGGAAATTTAGGCTTGGTGACAAAGAAAAAAAGTCCTGGAAAAGGAAACCTGGACTCAGAGATTTTGGAAGCATTAAAATCCTGTTGGATTTTCCTCAAAAAAAAAAAAAAACCTGGATAATTCAGCGGGGCTGGGAGGGAGCACTCGGGGTTTTTTGGGGTTTTTTGCCGGTTTTTCCTCCCCCGGAGCTCGCCCGGCTCCTGTGCCCCCCGGGCATCTCCCGATCCTTCCTTCCCTCCCCGGCCCGGATTATTCACTGGAAAAATCCCGTTTAAAAATAATTCCCAGCGCTTTTAACCCCGCCTGGATTTTATCCCCCGTGAGGCAGCAGAGCCCCCAAAAATCAGCAATTCCTGCTTCGCTGCTCTTTAATCGAAGGGGGGATTTTCCAGCTTTCCAATCGCCGATTTTTGGGAATTTGGAGGAGCAGCAGAGGGCACTGCTGGCTCACGGTTGGAGCCGGGGCTTGGAGTCCGTCCCGAAGTCCCGGAGCAGAAAATCTCTGTCGTGACAGAAATCGCAGGAGCAGCAGCTGAGGAAGCCCTGTGTCCCCCACCACCCCCTCATCCTAAAAAAATCCAGGAATAATGAGTTGGAAAATGGGGGTGACGCCCAGTCGGACAGAGCGGTGATGGAAGCGCTGAAAATGGGAAAATTGGGGGGAAAAGGAGAATAAATGGACACAGGAGATGAGAGCCTGGCCCAGCTCGGGGTTCACCGCGATGTCGTGACACCCAGCAGGGCAGGGGGGTGGCTGCCCCACAGCCACAGAGCAGCTTCTCCATAAAAACACACTAAAATTTCATATTTTTATCCCATGGATTCTGAAACGAAAGATTTTATCTACTTTTCCCCCCTGATATTTATTAGAAAGCTCTGGGGATGGAATCTCCTTCCCCTCCTCCCCCCGCAGCTCCTTCTCACTCCCATTTTCTCCACCTTTTTCTTTTATTTTGCTGATGGAAAAGGACAGAAAGCAGCCGGGAAGAAGCAGAGGGTGTAGAAAACCCTTCCAAGTTTAATTTCGGCTGCACCAGAGCATCCCCAAACTCCTCGGGGGTTCCCATGCACCCACCTCGCTCATTGCTCCCTTTATTCCCATTACATTCCTGATATTCCCAGCGTCAATATTTGTCAGAACCCAGGATGTGTCTGACATCCCTGGATGATCCCAGCTCAGCCTGGAGGCTCCAGAGCCCTGGCAGGGGGGTCACAGACCCTGGCTGCAGCCAGAGACCCCTGGGGCTTTGAGTTTGATCCATGGAACAAATTAAACCTGGGAATGAGGAACTAAAAGTCACAAAAGTCTAGATAACATGATAGTTGTAGTTGTAGAGTGAAAAGGGAATTTTGGGGATTTTCCCCTGGGGGCTCAGGGGGTGAGATGGAGGGAGCTGGGTGCTGTCCTGTCCTCCTTCCTTCTTCTCCCTCACCCCATCTCCTTGGGGATGGTGGCACTTGGGGATGGGATTGGAGTAGGATGGAACTGTCTGACACAGGTGAGGGGCACTGGATCAGAACTGTCAATAACTCACAGGGAATTTGGAGTATAAAACCAGTGCCTGCCCCAGGGGAGGGCAGAGTGCCTGGGGCTGCCCTGCTGAGCAGACCTGGGCAGCCCAGACAGAAAATATCTGAGACAAGAAACAATGAACAACCTTGAGAGCATCAGCTGAAGAGTTCTGACTCCTTCTTCAGCAGCTGGGTTGGGAGACAGAGACTTTTACACATCTGGGGATCCTCCTGACCAAAGCAACCCCTGCGAAATATTCCCACTATTCCCTCACTCTTGACTGCTTAAACCCCAAAATCTGGCAGAGCTGAAGCGCTGGGGAGGTTTTGGGTCTCCTGAGGGGCGGATTCGAGTTTCCAGAGCCTCGGATGCTCCCGCGCCGCGGCAGCTGCTGCTGCGATATCGCAGCGATATCGCCCGAAATCCGATCCTCGGCGAGCCGCGATTGCGCCGCTGCCATGGAAATCCTCCCGTCCCGTCCCGGAGCGCCCCTCTCCTGCTTTCACCTAACCTGGTTAGGGAGAGGAGTAATGGCCCTGGGGAGCCCTAACGGGATTAAACCCCCCGCCGAAGGGAGCCGGTGATTTACGGCTGCTCGGGATGGATCCTCTCAGGCTGCTTCCCAGAAATTCCCCCCGGGGCAGCTCTCCGCCGAAATGCTCCGGCCCGGAGCTTTGGAAAGGAGTTGGGAAGGGTCTGAGACCCCTGGGAAGGGTTTGGGCCCCTTGGAAAGGGTCTGATCCCCCCTGGGAAGGATCTGAGCCCCCCTGGGAAGGGTCTGAGCCCCTCTGGGAAGGATCTGAGCCCCCCTGGGAAGGGTCTGAGCCCCCCTGGGAAAGGTCTGATCCCCCCTGGGAAAGGTCTGATCCCCTTAGGAAGGGTCTGATCCCCTCTGGATGGCACTTGGGGAGAGCTTGAGCCCCCTGGAAAGGGTCTGATCCCTCCTGTGTGGCTCTTTGGAAGAGTCTAAGCGACTTGGGAAGCGCCTGAATCCCTTGGGAAGGGTTTGAGCTCTCCTGGATGGTACTTGGGAGGGGTCTGAGCCCTTTGGGAAGGGTCTGAGCCCCTTGGGAAGGACATGAGCCCCTTGGGAAGAGCCTGAGCACCCTCCTGGATGCCGCTAGGAAAATCCCAAGAAGTCTCCAGGCATGCTCAGCAGCAGGTTTTGGCCGGGGAGCACCTGTGAGGTGATTTGGGAGCCTCATCCAAACCTCCGGATGCTCCAGAGCCCGGCTGCCAGCGAGGCAGGGCTGGATGTGAACTGTGGGCTGCCCTCGGAGGGGATGGAGGTGGCAAAAAACCGTCCCAAATCGGACGGAGCCCGATCCAACCCATTTTCCATCGCCCAACCCTCGTCCCTCCGCGGGTGCCGAGAGCCAAACCCAGCCCGTCCATTAATCCCGCAGTCATTAGGGGCGGATAAAGCCACTTTCCCCAATTCCTTCCTGCTCGTCTCGATCCCAGCCAAGCATTTCACCTTGGCGCCGGCCGCCTCTCGCCAGCGGCGAGCCGAGGTGTAAAATTACCGCTTGTTTGCTGCCAGCCCCAAATAAACCGGCCAGACGGGGCGATGAACCCCCAGCCGGGCCCCCGGAACGGGCTGGGGGCGAGGGGAGCGCGGCCCTGGTCTGTGGTGGGCGTTTGGAGCCCGGGAAGGGCTGGCACGGCAGGAGCATCCAGCCCGAGGGGCTGGGGATGCGTGGAGGAGCTGAGGCTTCGTTCCTCTGCGGGACTGGGAATTTTGGGCGGTGGGCTGCAAGGGCAATGAACCCAAAATGGCAAAAATAGGGGAGAAAAGGAGGGGGAAAAAATGGGAAAAGGGCAAAAAAGATGGGGAAAAAAAGCAAAAAGGCATCTCACAGGAGAGTGTGAGAGGACAGAAATCACCGAGCAGAGCCTGGGCTTCCCCCACCAAAGGGATTCAGGAGATGCTGAGGGGATGCTGAGCCCTGAGCCTCAATCCCTCCCTGGGGAGGGGAGCTCGGTGATTCCCGCCGTGTGTCCGGCCAAAATTCCCACTTTACACTGGAAAATAGGAACCATGGAATCACAGAAAGGTCTGGGCTGGAAAATCTTTTTAAAAACGTCCCCTGAGCAGGGATGTCCCACGGCCGTGGAATCACCCGGATCCAAACCCAGGAACCCGGGGGCTGGGAATGAATTTTCCCAGGAATTAGGACGGACCCGGTGGAGGAGGGGAGGGGGGGGCTCCGAGCACTTTTCTCCCTGAGCCACTGTATTTATTTTCCCTCCTGTTGCAGCCCCTCATTCCTTGCCTGCTTTGGGGCCGTTTATTTACTCAGCCTCCCCTCCCGGGCCGCTCTGGCTCTGCCGATGGGGCGGCAGCACCGGCCCAGCCCGGACACGGCGAGCTCGGCTCTGTCAGGGCTGTCAGCGAACACCAGCCCGGAGAGCGGCCAGGAATTTTAATTGCAATCAGCGCTCCCTGCGCTCAGATAAGGCCCAGCATCCCCGCCCGGCCCGAGGGGCTCCGCAGGACCCCCGCGCTGTCCCACGGGGGTGCCCTGACCCCTCTCCAAGGCTCTGCCAGCTCAGCCGAGGAAGCACTGGAACAAACTGGGAGGGAACTGGGGCCCGGAGCTGTCGCCACGTCCCTGTCCCGGTGTCCCCTCCCCTCCCGCAGGAGCTTGGTGGTCCGCGCTCCTTATCAGCGCTTATCTGGCCGAGCCGCTCGCTAATGTGACCTTAATGGAGCTAAAACGGACTCGATTTGTTTTATTGCGGCTCAGCCCAAACCCCGGCGCCCCCTGCCCCCCTCCCTCCGCTCCTTCCCGCTTCCCTTGTTTTGGAAACACGCAGGGAAGGGGCTGCTCCTTCCTCGCGGCTGAGGGGGCAGCGCATGGGGGGCTGGCGGCAGGGAGAGCGCTCCCGGGACTGCCCACGGAGCCGCTTTCGTTCCCCCGGCGCGGATCCCCCGTTCCCCCGAGCGCAGCGTTGCACCCTCGCACCCCCCGGTCCCGGGGTCCCCGCCGCAGGGCACGCGTGGTTTCCTGCTTTTTCCCTTCCCCCGCCGTGTTTTCCCCTCTGGTTTGTTTTTTTGGTTTTTTTGTTTGTTTGTTTGTTTGTTTGTTTGTTTTTTTTGTGGTGTTTCCTTCTTTTTCCCTCCTCCTGCCGTTTTTTTCCCCTCTGGTTTGTTTTTTTGCCGTTGCCTGGGGCATTTTTCGGGTATCCCCGAGCGCCCCGGCGCCGCCGCGCATCCCCCGTGCATCCCCGCAGCTCCGGCTGCCCTCGGGAAAACGGGAGGCTCCGGAGGGTGGGTGGAGCTGGGGTGGAATTGGGATATTCAGGGAGTTTTCCTGCCCAAAGTCCATCGCCGTGTCGCACGCCCGGGAGAGCCGAGCACCCCCGGAGGGAGTCGGGGCTGTCCCGGTGCTCCCCGCAGCTAAAATCCCAAAAAGATCCCTCCGTTCCTGTTTTTAACGCCCGGCGGAGGCAGAGCGGGGAAACCAGTAGGAGCAGAGCGGGGGCACTGGGCAGACTGGGATGCGGAGAGGTGGAGAGGAGCCCGGAGAGGATTCTGTCCCTTCACCGCTCCATCCCGAGCCTTCAGCATCCCCTGGAATTCCCGAATTCCCTGCTCTGCCTGCCGGGGTGTCCCAGCGCATCCCAGCCGGAGCTGGACCTGATCTCGGCTGCTCCTCTGCCGCACAAAATCCCAGCAAATCAGAAATCCCCCAAGCCGTCAGCTCCTCTCAGATTTAACAATTTTCCCTCCTCCACTCCCAACCCCTTCGGGGGTTTTTTGTTTGTTTGTCTGGCCGAAATTCAGATAAATGCGCGATTCTCCTTTCCTGGAGCTGGAGGCGGATCCTGCCGGCGGTCTGGGTTCCAGCCCCGATGAGCAGGATGGTGGGGAAAGGGGATTTGGGGTCTGGAATACTCAAACCTGCTGCGTGCCCGCCTTTCTTTGTGCCCCTCAGACGGGGTGGCAGCCCCAAAACATCAGAGGCGTCATTAGGAGGGGACAAAAGCAGGATTTATCCAGAAAACGTGTAACAGCTAATTTTTTTTTAATTAAAAAATATTGAATTCTCAATAAATATCACGGGAAAATTCATATTAAATTTATCAAGGACCAGCCTTAACCTCACTATCAGCCCTATCCCATCCTATTCCCAAGGATTGCCATTCCCAGTTTGACCCCTCCTTTGCAAACACCCTCCCGCTGGGAACGGAGCTGGATTTGGGTCTGACCTCGCTTCGTTTTTCTCCCTGCCGCAGGAAAATCCCTGCTGGCCTCGCACTTGGCGGCCGAGGCGAAGCCCGGCGAGCCGAGCCCCGCGCCCCGGCAGCGGCGAAAGCCGCGCGTCCTCTTCTCCCAGGCTCAGGTGCTGGAGCTGGAGCGGCGCTTCCAGCGGCAGAAATACCTGTCCGGGCCCGAGCGGGAGCAGCTGGCCAGGCACCTGCAGCTCAGCGCCACGCAGGTGAAGATCTGGTTCCAGAACCGGCGCTACAAGAGCAAGAGGCAGCGGCAGGAGCGGAGCCTGGGGCTGGGGGCGCCCGCGCAGCNGTGCACATCTCTGTACATTTTTCTTTATGGATAATATTTAATGCCTTGAGTTCCTATAATTTCTAGATTTGTTTCTGATTTTTTTTTAATAACTCCCGGCACAGGTATCGATTTCTGCCTTTATTATTAATATTATTGTTACTGTTATTATTTGCAAATAAACACAAATCGGTGACATTGTCTTTTTGCTCTCTTGATATTTCTCACTTCGTATTTTGGATTTTCCCATCTGCGATTTGCACCTGAGCATCCAAACCTGAGCCGAAGAAAAATAAGAATCAAATCAAATAAATATAAAATCAGATCATAATAATCCAGGCAAAAATCACCTTGCAGTCCAAGTTTGGGAATTCCTAAGGTTTAACCCCTCCCAAAGTTTTGTTCCCGCTCCATTCCCGACACCTCCTTATCCTGCAGCATTTGGAAAACGCCTTGCTGGAGGTAATTAAAGCTTTTATCTCTAATCCCACTCAGCCACCAGCGTTCCCTCACTTCCCAAATGGGACATCCCTGACATCGGGATCAAGCCAGAGAATCTCTGGCAGGGGCAGAGGTCGCTTCCCATCCTGCGGCTCTGAGGCTTTGGAAGAGTANCGGGGAGGGGGCACCGGGAGGGCTCCAGAGCCGAGCCCTGGTCGGGACAGGAGCCAAACCCGAAGGATTTCTGCCAGCCCGGACAGCGGAACAATCGCAGCACTGCTGGGATGGAGAGGAAAGAGAGGAAAGAGAGGAAAGAGAGGAAAGAGAGGAAAGAGAGGAAAGAGAGGAAAGAGAGGAAAGAGAGAGGGCGGGACGCTGCAGCCACAGCGCTGAGACTTTAAGCACCCGACAGTTATAAATTATTTATTATTAAACCCAATGATTTGGAGTCTGGCCCTTCCTACTCCCAAGGGATTTGTTCCCCAAGGATGCCACCAAGACATTGCTTTGCCTTTATCAGGATAACTGGAAAACACGGTCTGTGCACATCTCTGTACATTTTTCTTTATGGATAATATTTAATGCCTTGAGTTCCTATAATTTCTAGATTTGTTTCTGATTTTTTTTTAATAACTCCCGGCACAGGTATCGATTTCTGCCTTTATTATTAATATT
>VXBS01005125.1:103249-114166 GCA_013400255.1 Sitta europaea | reverse complement strand
TCCCTCCCTCCCTCCTGCTGCTCTTCCCAGACGGAAAATCAGCTCCAATCCCTGCCTTGGGATTGTCACAGTTTAAGTTTTTATTCTGGTAAATGAAAAAAAAAAAATTAAAATAAAGAAGAAGAAGAAGAAAAGCAAAAAAGAGCAGGAATTATATGGGAAAATGGAGCTGGGAATGGAGCCCAGTCCAGCTCTCCAGGTCTGATCCCATCACTCCGGATGGGAAAAGCTCCTCTCCAACGGGGCTGGTTTGTCCCAGGCAGGGACCNGAAAATCAGCTCCAATCCCTGCCTTGGGATTGTCACAGTTTAAGTTTTTATTCTGGTAAATGAAAAAAAAAAAATTAAAATAAAGAAGAAGAAGAAGAAAAGCAAAAAAGAGCAGGAATTATATGGGAAAATGGAGCTGGGAATGGAGCCCAGTCCAGCTCTCCAGGTCTGATCCCATCACTCCGGATGGGAAAAGCTCCTCTCCAACGGGGCTGGTTTGTCCCAGGCAGGGACCCCACAGCCAGGGCTGGGTTTGGGATCTCCTGCTGGATCATCCCTGCCAGGACAATCCTGCTGAGCCCCCTGCTCCCCGATCCAGCTGCATCCCGGATTTTGCTGCCAACCCGCAAAGGGCTGGTGGGCTCCTGCCAGAAAATTCCTGGGATAGCCCGGCTGGAGCAGGGCTGAGGCAGCAGCTCCAGCTCCATCCCGGCTCTGTTTGGAGAAACCCCTCGGCTGCCCCAGCCCTGCCCCGCTCCCCTCCCAGCCCAGGGGGTTATGGAAATAAATCACACTTGCAGACAGTTTCCCCTTTATTTTCCAAGCACAAAGCACCCGGACAAATAAAAAAAGGGGCTGAGCTGTTTGAGTACCAAATCCTTGGAAGGCATCAGTCATTCCCAGGGGATAAATACCCCTTGATTAATGGGCACTGGGAAAATCCCACACCTGACTCCAGAGCCAGGGGCTTCCATCAGCCCCGAGGAAGCAGAATTCCTGTTTGTGCCCAGGTGGGAAGGGAAAACATCCTGTAAATCCATCAGGATTATCCCGGGGCTGGTGCTGACCCTGCTCGGGGCCAAATAATTTCTTTAAAGGATTAAAAAAAAAAAAAAATCCCCAAAAAATAAAAGAGGGAGGGAGGAGGCGGCCTGTGGATAATGGAACTGCTGAGCAACATTTGCACGGCCTGAACCACATTCCTGGCAGAAATCCAGGGACTGGAGCCAAGGAAAGCTGCGGCTGGAGAGTTTGCAGGAGCCGAGAGGGTGGGAAGGGCAAGGACAGGGGATCCTCCAGGAGGGAGCAGGAAAGCTCCTGGGAATCCTTTGGGATGTGGGGATCCTCCGGGAAGGAGCAGGAAATCTCTTGGGGATCCTTTGGGATGTGGGGATCCTCCGGGAGGGGAGTGGGAAAGCTTCTGGGAATCCTTTGGGATGTGGGGATCCTCCAGGAGGGGAGTGGGAAAGCTCCTGGGAATCCTTTGGGATGTGGGGATTTTCTCCCAGGAGGAGAGCAGGAAATCACTTGGGAATGAGGGGTAGAAATAAAGGAAAAAGGTGGAAATCAAGGAAAAAGGGTGGAAATCAAGGAAGAGACCCAGGATCCGATTCTGCCTGCTGCCAAAAATCCCCCTGAGGAGCCCGGAATGTTTCCCTATGGAGCCCAAACATTCCCTGCGTGTTGGGGATTTCACAATCCAAACATTGCGGTTGAAATTCCCATTTTTTTTTTTCCTTTGGATCCCACCGCGGGAGAGCCGCATCCCTGGGATTCTCCTGGGGGAGTCGGGCTCTCCCTCGCTCCGGGAGCTGCCAGGGACAGCACGGACACGAGGGAGACTCCCGGGATTTTCCCACTGGACTCCGCCGGAGCCGGGGGAGGATCCTCCCGGTTCTGTTCCCACTGAGGGCTTTTCCCAGCGCTGATTCCAGGATTTCCAAGAGGCACCAGCCAGGCACGGTGTTCCCAGGAATTCTTCTCCTCCAGAGGTTTTTGGGACAGCCAGATTCCCAAAGGAACAGTAAAAGCTCAGAGCCAGGTCCGGCCAGCCCGGCCTTCCCACCCGGAGCGAGCTCCCAGGGGATGGTCCCGGCTTTTCCAGCACACTCTGGGTTTCCATGGAATAGTTGGAATCTCCCTGAACTCCTGAGGCTGGAGCGGGATCTCAAAGGAGGAGAAAGGGAAAGGGATCCCATCCTGGGGAAGGGATGAAGTCCTGGGATAGAGACGTTGTTCAGGGAAAGGGATCCAGTCCTGGGAATGGGACACAGTCCTGGGAAAGGAATCCAGCCCTGGGAATGGGATCCTGTCCTTAGAATGGGATCCTGTCTGGGGGAAGGGATCCTGTCCTGGGAAAGGGGCACAGTTCTGGGAAAAGGATCCTCTCCTGGCAAAGGGATCCTACCCAGGGAAAGGAATCCTGTCCGGGGAAAGGGATTCTATCCTGGAAAAGGCCCCAGCCCTAGGAATTGCACCCAGCCCTGGGAATGGGATCCTGTCCTGGGAATGGGATCCTGTCCTGGGAATGGGACCACTTTCCCCTGTCCCCGCATTCCTGGGGCCCTTCCAGGAGGAGCAGCCCCGCATCCCCGATCCCATCCCAGCATCCCGATCCCATCCCCGCATTCCCGATCCCATCCCCACATCCCGGTCCCATCCCCGTATCCCGATCCCATCCCCGCATCCCGATCCCATCCCCGCATTCCCGATCCCATCCCCGCATCCCGGTCCCATCCCCGTATCCCGATCCCATCCCCGCATCCCCAGTCCCATCCCCGCATCCCGGTCCCAGCCCAGCCCCGGCGCTGCCGCCGGGTCCCCGCAGGATCCGCGCTCTGTTTTTCCTCCTCCCGGGGTTTTTGGCTCGGTTTGTGCTCCGGTGCCGCTCCTGGGAACCCCCGCGCTCCCCCCGCTCCCCCGGGCCCTGTTTGTCTTGGAGAGCTCCAGCAGGGAAAAGTTTTCCGGCCGCTCCTTCCCCTCCCGGCGGATTCTGCCACACTCGGCCGCAAAGGGAATAAAAACATTTGTGTTTGGCCACGGGATTTAATTCCTTTTAACAGCTCTGGGGAGCGGGGAAAGTGTTTTCCGCCCGGCTCTGCAGGTGTAAAGTGGCTCTGGAGCGGGGCCAGAAATTGTGAGCTGGAATTCTTGATTTAGCCCGGTCTGCGATCCCAAATTCTTGATTTAAACCAGTCTGTGACCCAAATTCCTGATTTTAGCCCGGTCTGTGATCCCAAATCCTTGATTTTAACCCAATCTGTGACCCGAAATCTTTCATTTTAGCCCAGTCTGTGACCCCAAATCCCTGATTTTATCCCACTCTCTGCCCCAATTCTGCTGCTTCACCCACCACAAACGCACAGAGTTATTCAAGGGAGGATGAGGAACTCTCCCAGTTCCTAATCTCCTTTTTATTTGTTTGGTTTTTTGGGGTTTTTTTGGGGGTTTTTTGGTTTTTTTTGTTTTTTTTTTTTTGCCTTGGCCAAATAAAATGAAAGTTTTTTAAAGTGTTTTCTTCACCGTTTACCAATGCAGGATCCAGGTGGGAAATGCTGCTACGGTTGTGACACTGGAGCTCGAGGAAATAAAAATCTCCGGATGGAATTCCAGCCCTAAATATTGTCAGTTTGGGACCTTTTAGTCCTGGAATTCTGCAGCTCCAACCCCTCAGAGCTCACTCACCCCCTGCTTTGTTCCCCTCTCAATAATCCCATTTTTGGCTGGCAAGAGGAAAACCAGGATTTCCTCCTGTTTTCTTTTTCACCTGCTCCGAGGTTTGCCAAACAAAACTCCATTTCTCATCGCCTGCAGGAACTGAACCCTCCAAAAACTTGGAACTGCAGGTCCCCAGCCCAGCCCAAACCAATCCATCACCTTTATTTAAATTTTTATTATTATTTTATTTGCTTTCTGCCGGGCCCCAGGCAGGTTTGGAGCAGGTGACAAGAGGAAGGTGCCGATTAATGACCCGGGGCTGCTCTGCCCAGGAGAGGAGTGGAGAAATCGTGGATAAATAGTGGATAAATGTTGGATAAATAGGGAATAATCCCTCCTTTCAGCAGCTCCGAAGGGGCTGAGGAGCCCTGGACACAGCCAGGGAAAAACTCCAGCAAAAATCTTGGAGGGAGGGGGGAAATATTGGACATTTCCTAAAGAATTTGGTGGGAGTGGGGAAAAACGGAGGCAAGGAAAATGAGGAAATGGGTGGAAACGGAAGAGATTTTGGTGTTCCAAAGAAATTCCTCTTCCAAAGCCTGGGAGCAGCGGGCTCTGGGCAAGGAATTCCCAGATTCCTGTCCCAGGGAATGGCTGGAATGTTCTCTCAGTAACTGATGTGGAAACTCCCGGAATTCCCACCCCCCCGCGCCGCGGTTTTGGATGAATTCCTGGAGGTTTTGCTCCTGGTTTGGGGGTGACCACGGGCAGCTCCCCCTGGAATTGTGGCTCCTGATCCAGGCTGGAATCCGCCTGCATTTGGGGCCTCCCGGTGCTCGTCTCCCCCAAGGCAGGGGATTTTGGGGAACTGGGCCCCCGGGGGGGGGGGGTTTTAGGGAAGTTCGGGGGATTTTGAGGAGCTGCTGCAGGAGCAGGGCAGGATCCCATCCCCAGACAGGATCCATTCCCAGCACAGGATCCATCCCCAGGACAGGATCCATTCCCAGGACAGGATCCATTCCCAGGAGAGGATCCATCCCCAGACAGGATCCCTTCCCAGGACAGTTTCCCTTTCCCAGCACAGTTTCCCATTCCCGGGACAGTTTCCCATTCCCGGGACAGTTTCCCATTCCCAGGACAGTTTCCCATTCCCAGGACAGTTTCCCATTCCCAGCACAGTTTCCTTTTCCCAGGACAGGATCCCTTTCCCAGCACAGTTTCCCATTCCCAGCACAGTTTCCCATTCCCAGCACAGTTTCCCATTCCCAGCACAGTTTCCTTTTCCCAGGACAGGATCCCTTTCCCAGCACAGTTTCCCATTCCCAGCACAGTTTCCCATTCCCAGCACAGTTTCCCATTCCCAGCACAGTTTCCTTTTCCCAGGACAGGATCCCTTTCCCAGCACAGTTTCCCATTCCCAGCACAGTTTCCCATTCCCAGCACAGTTTCCCATTCCCAGCACAGTTTCCTTTTCCCAGGACAGGATCCCTTTCCCAGCACAGTTTCCCATTCCCAGCACAGTTTCCCATTCCCAGCACAGTTTCCCATTCCCAGCACAGTTTCCTTTTCCCAGGACAGGATCCCTTTCCCAGCACAGTTTCCCATTCCCAGCACAGTTTCCCATTCCCAGCACAGTTTCCCATTCCCAGCACAGTTTCCTTTTCCCAGGACAGGATCCCTTTCCCAGCACAGTTTCCCATTCCCAGCACAGTTTCCCATTCCCAGCACAGTTTCCCATTCCCGGGACAGTTTCCCTTTCCCAGGGAGCACTTGGACAGACAAAAAGCCCAAATTCGGGCGAAACCACCCCAAAATTCCCAGAGGAGCTGAGGAATTCCTGCTGCACCCGCGCCAGGGGTGAGGAATACCCACGGCACAGAACGGGCTGCTCAGGGCTCCAGAAACCCCTGGGAAGAGCCAGGAATTTTCCATTTGGAGCTGAAATGCTCATCCCACATGGGATAATTAATAATTTCAATATTTTGGTGGAAAATCCCATTTTTTTCCCTTTAGATCCCACCTCGGGGTCTCCTTTGCCCTAGGGAGAGCTGAATCCCTCTCATCCTGATTCTCCTCAGCCCAAATTCCAGGGAATTCGACTCCCTGGGAATTATTCCCCACTCAGCACCAGCATCGGGCAGAAACTGCTCCAATAAACGGGATTTTCCCCATTTTTATCCCAGAAGAAGGGCAAATCCAAAGCAGCTCCAGCATTTCCTGGAGTTTTTCCTTTAAATCCTGCAGGGAATTTAAGAGGAACCTCAGCAAAGAGCAGCTCCCTCCCCCGCGCTCATTCCAGGGGAGGAAAACTTCCAATTCCTTGGGAATTTTTGCTGCCACGGGAGCGGCGGTTCGGGAATTCCCGGCCAGGAAAGATCCAAAACTCTCCAGCGGCTCCTAGAGGAGAGCGAGCCCAGGAGGAGCTGCCAGGCTGGAAAACTCCGCGCAACACGGATTTTCCTCCTCCCAAAAGGGATTTTCCTCCTCTCGGGAGGATTTTCTTCCTCCCAGGAATAATTTTCCTTTTCCCAGGATAGATTTTCTTCCTCCCGGATGGAATTTCCTCATCCCAAAAATGAATTTTCCTCCTCTTGGGAGGATTTTTCTCCTCCCAGATGGATTTTCCTCCTCCCAGGATGGATTTTCCTCCTACCAGAAATAATTTCTCTTTCCCCAGGATAGATTTTCTTCCTCCCAGGATGGATTTTCCTCCTCTTGGGAGGATTTTCCTCCTCCCAGAAATAATTTCTCTTTTCCCAGGATGGATTTTCCTCCTCCCAGAAGGATTTTCCTCCTCCCAAAATGGATTTTCCTCCTCCCAGATATAATTTTTCCCAGGATGGATTTTCCTCCTGAAGAGCTCAGGCCTGGCTGGAAGGCACCATTCCCTAGGATGAGCCAGCCCCTCCCTCATTCCCAAGGAAAAACAACCACAAACTCCAAAAAGACCAAAAAAAACCAAAAAAAAAATCAGGATATTTTTATTTCCTCAAGCTCCAGTGACACAACTGTAGCAGCATTTCCCACCTGGACCCTGCATCGGTAAACAGTGAAGAAAACACTTTTTAAAAATATTATTTATTTTTGCCAAGGCAAAAAAATCCAAAGGAAAAAAAAGGGGGGGATTAAGAACTGGAAANTCCCAGAAATAATTTCCCTTTTCCCAGGATGAATTTTCTTCCTCACAGGAGGATTTTCCTCCTCCCAGATGGATTCTCCTTTTCCCAGGATGGATTTTTCCTCCCCTCAGGAGGATTTTCCTCCTACCAGAAATAATTTTCCTTTTTCCAGGACAGATTTTCCTCCTACCAGAATTTTCCTCCTCTCAGGATTTTCCTCCTCTTGGGAGGATTTTTCTCCTCCCAGATATAATTTTCCTTTTCCCAGAAGGATTTCTCTCCTCCCAGAAATAATTCCTCTTTTTCCAGGATAGATTTTCTTCCTCCCAGGAATAATTTTCCTTTTTCCAGGATGGATTTTCCTCCTCCCAGGATGGATTTTGCTCCTCCCAGAAATAATTTCTCTTTTCCCAGGATAGATTTTCTTCCTCCCGGATGGATTTTCCTCATCCCAAAAATGAATTTTCCTCCTCTTGGGAGGATTTTTCTCCTCCCAGAAAGGATTTTCCTTTTCCCAGAAGGATTTCTCTCCTCCCAGAAATAATTCCTCCTTTTCCAGGATAGATTTTCTTCCTCCCAGGAATAATTTTCCTTTTCCCAGGATGGATTTTCCTCCTCCCAGAAGGATTTTCCTCCTCCCAAAATGGATTTTCCTCCTCCCAGATATAATTTTTCCCAGGATGGATTTTCCTCCTGAAGAGCTCAGGCCTGGCTGGAAGGCACCATTCCCTAGGATGAGCCAGCCCCTCCCTCATTCCCAAGGAAAAACAACCACAAACTCCAAAAAGACCAAAAAAAACCAAAAAAAAAATCAGGATATTTTTATTTCCTCAAGCTCCAGTGACACAACTGTAGCAGCATTTCCCACCTGGACCCTGCATCGGTAAACAGTGAAGAAAACACTTTTTAAAAATATTATTTATTTTTGCCAAGGCAAAAAAATCCAAAGGAAAAAAAAGGGGGGGATTAAGAACTGGAAAAGTTCCTCATCCTCCCTTGAATAACTCTGTGCGTTTGTGAGGGATGAAGCGGCAGAATTGGGGCAGAGAGTGGGAAAAAAATCAGGGATTTGGGATCAGAGTGGGATAAAATCAGGGATTTGGGATCAGAGTGGGATAAAATCAGGGATTTGGGATCAGAGTGGGATAAAATCAGGGATTTGGGGTCAGAGACCTCGCTAAAATCAAGGATTTCAGCTCAGAATCACAGCACAATTTCCAAAGGCAAACTTGGAAGGGATTTTTGGGAAGGGGATTTGGGAAGGGATTTTCCCTGCAGACCCAGGAGCCGAAGTTGGAGAATTGGAAATATTCCTGCTGCAGGTGAGACCTGGGCTGCTTGTGCTGAGTGAGCCAAGGGGATTTTTCCTCCTCCCAGGATTTTCCTCCTCCCAGAAATAATTTCCTTTTTCCAGATGGATTTTCCTCATCCTAGAATGGATTTTCCTCCTCCCAGATACAATTTTCCTTTACCCAGGAAGGATTTTCTTCCTCCTGGGAGGATTTTCCTCCTCTCAGGATGGATTTTCCTTTTCCCAGGATGATTTTTTCCCAGGATTTTCCCACTCCCAGCCCTCACTCAGGAGGCTCCCANCCTCCCAGATACAATTTCCCTTTACCCAGGAAGGATTTTCTTCCTCCTGGGAGGATTTTCCTCCTCTCAGGATGGATTTTCCTTTTCCCAACATTATTTTTTCCCAGGATTTTCCCACTCCCAGCTGATCATTTTTGCTCCCAGCCCTCGGGATCTCCCCCTCTCCCAGGATGCCCCAAACCACTTCCCAACATCCCCTTATCCAGGATTTTTGGTGTGTCCCTACTCCCAGGTTACTCCAAGGAGGAGCTGGGGTTCTCCCCCATGGAGCATCCTGAGGAAGAGGAGGAGGGAGCAGGAATTCCAGAGGCTGCACCAGAACCTGCAATCACCCACATTTTGTCTTTTCAGCATTAAATTCCCAAAATTCCATCTCTGGGGGAACTCCCCAGGCTGCTCTGGCTCTGGGATTGACTCTGCAGTTTCCCAAGGAAAAAATTCCCAGCTCTGAGGTCTCCAACCCCAGCAAATCCAGGAGAATCCAGCGGGATTTTCCCACTTTAAGGCACAGGGAATTGGTTAAGACACAAAAAGAGGCAGCAAAAAGCTCATTTCCCTCCAGGATCCTTCCCACAAGGCACAAGTGGCACCCCCAGGAGGGGAGCCTGGATTCTCCCGAGCTCCAAAATGTGGGAAAAGGGCGAGATCTGCTCAGGGCCAGCCCAAAATCCACACCTGGGTGATGGGAAAGCTCCAGAGATCCCAAGGGACATCCCAGGAAATGGGGACAGGATCCTGGAGCTGGATCCCAAATTCCCTCCTTGGCTGCTGATCTTCCCAGGGAGTGGCTGAAGGATGGGATTTGGTTTGGGAAGGATGGATTCATCCCTGGATCCAAATGGCACATGGAATTGCAATTTGCACATCCAGAATCCCAAAAATTCCTCCTTGGCTGCTGATCTGTCCAAGGGAGTGGCTGAAGGATGGAATTTATCCCAGGATTCAAATGGCACATGGACACTGGAATTTGCACATCCAGGGTCCCAAAAATCCCTCCTGATCTCCCAGAGGAGCAGCTAAAGGAAGGATTTTGGTTTGGGAAGAGCAATTCCCAGGGGGAACATGGACCCTGGAACTGGAATTTGCACATCCAGGCTCCCAAAATCCCTCCTGATCTCCCAAGGGAGCAGCTAAGGGATGGAATTTGCCATTCCCAGCTGGAGCAGGGCACACAGGGAGGCTTCTCCATCCTTCCCACTCAGCATTCCATGCAGGAAAACCAAACTCAGGGAAGGGGGAGCTTCTCCAGGTTGGGTTTTCCCTCTCCAGGTGGGATTTTTGTCCCTCCAGGTTGGGTTTTCCCTCTCCAGGTGGGATTTTTGTCCCTCCTGGTTGGGTTTTCCCTCTCCAGGTGGGATTTTTGTCCCTCCAGGTGGGATTTTCCCTCTCCAGGTGGGATTTTCCCCCCTCCAGGTGGGATTTTTGTCCCTCCTGGACAGGGAGGAGCAGCACTTTCCTGCCAAGCCCGGGCTCAGAGGTGCCTTGGGATCTGCACTGGGATTTTCCCAAGGATTTGGGGTGGCCTTGGAGCTGCCAGGGCCTCTGTAATCCGGACCCAGGATCGCCCTGTCCCGGGAGCTGAGCAGCTCCAGGCCCCTCCTGGGATCCCAGGAGAGATCCTGGAATGGGATCAGACCTCCAGAGAGGACAAAGTGGGAATAAACTCCGGGAGGATGAAGGCTGGCCAGCTGCCACACCCCATAAAAATGTACCTTTAGCAAGTTTAAATTACAAAACTTGGTTAAAAATCGACAACTCCTTGGAAAAACCAGAGTGGAATTTCCCCCCCTCTCCCCCACAAAGGGGTTTTGGGATTCCCCACGTTTTCCCAAAGTGATGTCCCCATTCCTTGTCCCCTCCAGGGGTTTCCAAGTACCTCGACACCCAGAGGAGAAGCCAGGCCCCCACTGGGTAATTCCAGCCAATCTGGCCATAAAATCAACGATTTTGGGTCTTCCTTATGCAGGAGGGAAGGACTGAGCCCTTTTTAAACAGCTTTGCACCCAGCTGTAAAAGCATTTAAAAAACCCACCCAATTGCCTACATAGAAAAATAAAGGATAAACATTATCCAGCTATTTTATAGTTACATAAACATTAACTTCTGTGCCAAGACTTTTTTTTTTTTCTTTGCTGTAAAAATAAAATTAAAAAATAAAAATCAAAAAAAGAAAAACAGCTTAGGTTGGATAACCTAAACCTTCAGCAAGGAGTAAACTCCATCTTCCATCTTAATTTCCCAGAAAAAGAGCAGTTTGCAATTTCACTGCTGCAAAATAAAGTTATTAAATATATATATATATTAATATAAAAGTCTGTATAAACTCTTTTTTGTTGTTGTTGCTTAAGGAAGGGGAGGGGGCGACCAGTGAGTGGGAATTCCAGGAATCCCTGGGGATACTCAGTGATTATTGGGGATCCCTGGGGACACTGAGTGACCATTGGGGATCTCAGGACCCCTGTGGACACCCAGTGACCACCAGGAATCCCCAAGGACACCCAGTGACCACCAGGAACCCCTGAAGACACCCAGTGACCATTGGGGATCCCCAAGGACAC
>VXBS01005125.1:89089-102085 GCA_013400255.1 Sitta europaea | reverse complement strand
GGCCCCACAGTGCCCCACAGCCCCCACAGTGCCCCCCTACCCCAGCCAAACCCAAACCCACAGCAGAACCCAACTCAGGGCAGCAGGGACACTGCTCAGCCTGGGGGCATGGGGAGCCCCTGCCACAGGGACTCACAGCCCCCACAGACCCCCTTCCCCAGGGACCCCCAGTGAGCCCCTGTCCCAGGGACCCACAGTGACCTCCTGCCCCAGCCAAACCCAAACCCACAGCAGAACCCAACTCAGGGCAGCAGGGACACTGCTCAGCCTGGGGGCACGGGGAGCCCCTGCCCCAGCCAAACCCATCCCCACAGCTGAACACAACTCGGGGCAGCAGGGACACTGCTCAGCCTGGGGGCACAGGGAGCCCCTGCCACAGGGACCCACAGCCCCCATAGGGACCCCCAGGGACCCCCAGCCACCCCCTGTCCCAGCCAAACCCAAACCCCTGAGCTGCTCAGTGTCCCCAGAACTCGGGACAGTGTGGGGACACTGCTCAGCCTGGGGACACTGCTCAGCCTGGGGACAGCCCCCAGGGTGACCCCAGGCCCTTCCCCACCCAAACCCATCCCCCTGAGCTGCCCAGAGCTCAGCACAGTGAGGGGACAGCTCAGAGCTCACTTCCCAATGAACCCCTCTCCTCAAGCTTAATTAATGACCCTTCACTGCTAATGAACCCCTCTTCTCAAGCTTAATTAATGACCCTTTCCTTCTAATGAACCCTTCTCCTCAGGGTTAATTAATGACCCTTTAGTTCTAATGAACTCCTGAGGGTTAATTAATGACCCACTGGTTCTAATGAACCCCTCTCCTCAGGGTTAATTAGTGACCCCTCAGCTCTCCCCACGAAGCCAGGCTGCTCAGGACCCTCAGTGGGGATTCCCAGCAGAGATGGGAAGGTGAATTCACACCTGAGAGCCTGGGGGCACGGGGAGCACCTCACCTGGGGGGTCTCACACCCCCTCCAGCCCCCTGACTGGAGTGACTTCCATTGACTTAAGAGGCCAATTAATGCAATTAATGCTCCCCCTCTCTTCCCAAGGGACACAGCAATGAGGCCCCGGGGCTTGGGGGCCCTGGATTTCTCCCTGTTCTTCCCAAGGGACGGAGGGAGAAGAGCCAGGAGGGATTTATCCCTGGATTCCTGTGGGCAGGGCAGTGGGCAGGAGGGCAGGAATTACCTTCAGCAGGATTCATCACGGCGTCGTGGAGCAGCGTGGCCACGCTGCCAGCAATGCCTGCAAGGCAAGAGCAGCCCTGAGAAAACAAAACCCAGCTCACAGGGCTGGCACTGCCCCCCAGGGAGACCCCAGCCATGGGATCATCCACGGGGGGATCCATCCATGGGATCCATTCCATGGGGAATCCATCCATGGGGGAAATCAATCTACAGGAATCCCATCCATAGGGAAATCCCTTCCACAGGGGAATTAATCCATGGAATACATCCATGAGGGAATCAATCCATGGGGATCCATGCATGGAATACATCCATGAGGGAATCAATCCATGGGGATCCATCAATCTACAGGAATCCCATCCATAGGGGAATTCATCCATGGAATCCATCCATGGGGGAATCCACCCATGGGGGAATCCCTTCCATAGGGGAATTCATCCATGGAATACATCCATGGGGGAATCCACCCATGGGGATCCCATCCATGGGGGAATTCATCCATGGGGATCCCATCCATAGGGGAATCCATCCACAGGGATCCCATCCACAGAGGAATCCATTAATGGGAGAATCCATCCAAGGAAAACTCCATCCCTGGTGGATCCCATCCCTGGTGGATCCCACCAGCCAGGGCCACAGCCAGGATCCCCAGGGCAGGACACCCACCCTGAGAGACCCCCAGCTCCATTCCCAGCCCCCCCTTTGCTCTTCCCAAGCCCAGCTCCCGAGGCTCTGCCTGCCCAGGCTCCGGCGGCGCCGTGAGCAATCCTGCCAGCCCTGATCCGGGATTGTCAGCCCTCTGCTCACTGGCCAGGCCCTGCCAAACCCGGCCAGCCCTGACCCATCCCGCCAGGAGGCTCCCCAGCCACTCCCTGCCTTTGATCTGGGCTCCCTGCTCCAATTCCCTCTGGCCCAAACCACTCCGGGTCATTTCTCGGGAAGCCACGGCTCCGGTTTTCCTGCTGGCACCACGGGCCTGTAGCTACTTGAAGGGCAAACCCAGGAATGTGTTTCCAGCACAGAGCAGGGATTGCATTCCCCTGGCCGAGTTCAGTGACCCCATGGCAGACTCCTACCAGCACATCCCAGCAAAATCACAGGAATCTCCAGCACAAAGCCTTTGGAAAAGCCCTGGCTGCCAAATTCCAAGATTTCTGCTGCTATGGCTGGGTGAAAAGTGAAATATTCCTGCTAAAAATTAAATCTCCAGCATAAACCCTTTGGAGAAGCTCTAGATGCCCAATTCCAGAGTTCATGTTACTATTGCTGGGTGAAAAGTGAAATATTCCTGCTAAAAAATAAATCTCCAGCACAAACCCTTTGGAAAAGCCCTGGCTGCTCAATTCCAGGGCTTGTGTTGCTATTGCTGGGTTGAACAGTGAAATATTCCTGTTAAAATTTAAATCTCCAGGAAAAATCCTTTGGAAAAGCCCTGGCTGCTCAATTCCAGGGCTTGTGTTGCTATTGCTGGGTGAAAAGTGAAATATTCCTGTTAAAATTTAACTCTCCTGCACAAACCCTTTGCTAAATCCCTGGCTGCCCAATTCCAGAGTTTGTGCTGCTATGGCTGGGTTTAAAAGTGAAATATTCCTGTTAAAATTTAAAGCACACAGAGCATGGAGTGCACTCCATGCTCCCAGGATCCAAACCTGCAGAGGCTGAGGTGATGCCTCCTGAACAGCTTTCCCAACTTCAAGGATCCCATGGGAATACAGGAACAGCACAGCTGCACCACTTGCACACTGAATTGATGATTTGTGCTGGAATAATCCGAGATTAAATAATAATTGAGACTGGAAGGGCAGCAAGACACAGGCTAATAACCACAAATTGGGGTTTTTTTCATTTTTTTAGGGAAAAACCCCCAAAATACCATTGGCCAAGTGGCTGTTTCCACCTGAACACCTTTTGCAAACTGAATTGATGATTTGTGCTGGAATAATTTAAGATTAAATAAGAATTTAGACTGGGAGGGCAGCAAGGGACAGGTAACAACCACAAATAGGTTTTTTAGGGAAAACCCCACAAATACCATTTTTTTTAAGGGAAAACCCCCAAAATACCATTGGTCAAGTGGCTGTTTCCACCTGAACACCTTATGCACACTGAACTGATGAGTTGTCCTGGAATAATTTAAGATTAAATAAGAACTGAGACCAGGAGGGCAGCAAGGGACAGGTAACAACCACAAATGGGTTTTTTAGAGAAAACCCCCCAAATACCATTTTTTTTAAGGGAAAACCCCCAAAATACCATTGGTCAAGTGGCTGTTTCCACCTGAACACCTTATGCACACTGAACTGATGAGTTGTCCTGGAATAATTTAAGATTAAATAAGAACTGAGACCAGGAGGGCAGCAAGGGACAGGTAACGACCGCGAATGGGTTTTTTAGGGAAAAACCCCCAGAACACCAGTTTTTTTAAGGAAAAACCCCCAGAACACCAGTTTTTTAAGGAAAAACCCCCAAAATACCATTGGCCAAGTGGCTGTTTCCCCCTGGCTGGAACACATCACTGAGAGCCTTTTTCAGTTTCTCGTAGCAGGCGAAGTAGAGGGCGTGGGCAGGGCCGGCGCCCAGCACGGTGACGTTGACCCCTCGCAGGGGTCTCCAGAGCCCCTCGGTCAGCACCATCCTCCTGAGAGCCTCCAGCACGCTCCTGTACTGGGCCTGGGGGTCTGGCTGCAGGCTCTGCATCCGTGTCTGCAACAGAGCACAGGGGTTACCACGGCTGGGGCCACGCTGAACCGGAGCCCCGCTTGTCTGGATAAATCAGGAAGAAGTTTTATGCCTTTAGAACTTGTCAGAGCTCAGGATATCCCTCTGGGGTCTCAGAGCCCCTGGCACACAGCCCAGAGCACCAGTGGGTTCCATCACCAACCATGGAGCAAACTGCCACCTTCACATGAGGAGATAAAAGCCACAGCAGTCTGAACAGTGTGATAATTAGTGTATCACAGGGTGTAAGTGTAGAGTTTAGGATTTTTTGGGGACAAGATGGAGGGATTTGGGCATGTCCAGCCTTTCTTCTTCTTCTTCTCCACCTCCATCTTCACTGATGCTGTTGGCACTTTTGGGTTGGTTTGGAGTAGAAGCTCACTGTCTAACAGAGGTGATGGGTGTTGGGGAATAATTGTAAATGTGTCACAGGTAGTTTTTAGTATATAAAGATAACACCACCCTGGGGGCAGGCAGAGTGTCCTGCTGAGCAGACCTGGGCTGGGCAGAAAGAAGAATTTTTCAGATAAAAGAAAATAAAAACCTTGAGACAGAAAACAGAGAAGCCTTGTCTCATCCTTTGAACACACGGGCTGAAGAAGAGATCCCGACAACAAATCGGGGTCCCAAACCTTGTGGGACCCCACAAAAACTGGATCTGAGAAGAGGTGAAATGTCTGAAATTGCTTTCAAAACACCAAGGTAAGAGATTTCAGCTTTTCTAGACAAACACATGGTGTTGTCTACAGTGCAGACAACAAGAGAGAGCTCTCCTTTACATTTGGTTAGCTTTTAGCTAACTGAAACAGAGGAATCCTCCAGACTGTAAGTTGTGTTTTTCCTTTTTCCCTTAGAATTGCTTGAACCTGCTCTGGACTAACACCCAGCAGAGCACCAGGAGCTCACCCCTGTGTCCCCCCAGGCCTGACCTGAACCCAGCAATTCCCAAAACCAGGGACTGCCACAGCCTGAGTGAGCTGAGCTGCACCCACGACAGAGACTTCNGTAGCAGGCGAAGTAGAGGGCGTGGGCAGGGCCGGCGCCCAGCACGGTGACGTTGACCCCTCGCAGGGGTCTCCAGAGCCCCTCGGTCAGCACCATCCTCCTGAGAGCCTCCAGCACGCTCCTGTACTGGGCCTGGGGGTCTGGCTGCAGGCTCTGCATCCGTGTCTGCAACAGAGCACAGGGGTTACCACGGCTGGGGCCACGCTGAACCGGAGCCCCGCTTGTCTGGATAAATCAGGAAGAAGTTTTATGCCTTTAGAACTTGTCAGAGCTCAGGATATCCCTCTGGGGTNCTAAATAAACACATTTTTCCACTTTTCTCTAAGGAAAAATCTTTCCTGAACCAGTTGTGGGAAGGGCTGTTTAGATTTACTTTCTGAAAGGATCCACTCAGAAGTTTCTTCCCAAATTTACCTTAAACCAAAACAACCTGACACAGCAAATCCCAGAGTGCAGAGCCACTGGAATTCTCAGAATCTGGAGAGGGCACTTCATGCCCTGGATGTCCCTGATTTATCCAGAGTTTTTATTTATCCTGCTGGATGGAGTTGGTGCTGCTGCTGTGACACCCAGGCTGCTGCAGGAGGGAAATGCAACCTTTGCATGGATGCAAAATGCTTTATCCAGGGAAAACCCAAGGAAGGAGGCTGTTCCTGATGGGAAATGCAAACTCTGATCTGCTTTATCCAGGGAAAACCCAAGGAACAGGGCTGCTGCAGGAGAGAAATGCAAGTTCTGGTCTGTGTTATCCAGGGAAAACCCAAGGAATGGGGCTGTTCCTGATGGGAAATGCAACCTCTGCTCTGCTTTATCCATGGAAAACCCAAGGAATGAGGCTGTTCCTCATGGGAAATGCAATCTCTGCTTTATCCAGGGAAAAGCCAAGGAATGGGGCTGCTCCTGATGGAAAATGCAACTTCTGCTCTGTTATCCATGGAAATGGGGCTGCTACAGGAGGGAAATGCAAGTTCTGCTCTGTGTTATCCAGGGAAAAACCAAGGAATGAGGCTGCTCCTGATGGGAAATGCAACCTCTGCTCTGCTTTATCCATGGAAAACCCAAGGACTGGGGCTGATCCTGAAGGGAACTGCAACCTCTGCTCTGGGTTATCCATGGAAAGCCCAAGGAATGACGCTGCTCCAAAGGCTGGGTGAAGAAATCCAGGGATGGCTGTAATTTTCTCCTGATTTCAACACCCTGACTCTGCCCCAGCTTGTCTCTCCTGCAGTTGCCAGCAGCTTGGGACAGTTCCTAGAAGGGCAAGCTGAGAAACCTGGGAGCAGGCAGGAATTCCCCCAAAAGGAGAAAATGCAGGGCCAGTGTCCCCCAGGGGCTCTGGGAGGCTCCTTGTCCCTGTTCTCCCCTCAGCTCCCAGTGGTTTTCTCCCCCCAGGGCCTGGCCAGGCAATTCCAGCTGCATTTCTGCCCCTCAGGGTTTTATTTCTCCTGATTTTAAGCCAGCTGAGCTCCTGGCATCCAAACCTCACTGCCACCACTTCATCCCCCTCAGGAAAATTACCTGGAGCTTGTCCCAGGGCTCAAAGGCTGGGAGGTGACAATGACAACGTGTCAGGGGTCCCAGGACCCCCCCAGGCATCCCAGGAAAACCATCCCAGGAAATCCCAAACAGCAAAATGCCCACAGATCCTTCCTGCCCTCCACATGGCAAAGGTCAAACACTGGGATAGCTCATGGAGTCACAGCCCTGGAGGAGTCCAAGGAAGGCCAGGGGCATGGACACAGCTTGGCCTTGGAAAGCTTTTCCAACCTCAGTAATTCCAGGATTCTGCAATCCCAGCCCAGGACACCGAAACCAGCCCTGAAACACAAACACTGGGATGGGCTCAGCCTGGGAAAGGGGTGCTCAGCAAGCCCTGGAATTAAAGCTTGTCCAAGGAGAAGCCTGAGAGCTGCAGGAAGGGAACTGCTGGGGTGAAAGTGGGAAAAACTCAGGGAAATCCTCCTGGGAGGGCAGCAATGCAGCTAAAAGCAGGTTTTAAATCCAGCTCTCAGCAGCCTTGCAACCCTGCATGGTCTCTGCACCTTCCCCATCCTAGGGATGCTGGTCAGGATTTCAGGATGCTCCAAAGAAAATCCCAGTTTATCCCTGGGAGCAGCAGGTGACGTTTATGTGCAGGACCAACGTGGTTTTGGGGAGTAAAAACCAAGGATTTCCATCATCCACTTTTTCCCATGAGAGAACAGAACCTCCTGTACCTGTCAGGACACACCAGGAAAATCAATTTATAGATTTCTAGAGACCCTGCTGCTCCAGCTGGGTCAGGAGCAGGGCGGCTTTCCATGGAAAAGGAATGGAAAGGAAAAATTCTCACACAAGAATGGATAAATTGGATTTCTTCCTTTTTTTTTTGGTGGTTCTGAGCCACTCTGGAGAGGTTCAAAACTCACCCAACTCAGGCTGCAGTTTGCATCAGCATCCACCTGTGGGTAGAGCAGGACTAACAGCCCAAGGAGCAGCTAAAACCAAGAGTAACCACCCATAAAACCAGGACTAAGGAAAACCAGGACTGCCCAAGGAATGACCACAGCCCAGGCACAACAGGACTAGCAGCCCAAGGAGCAGATAAACCAAGGCTAAGAGCCCAGTGAGTAACCAAAACCCAGGATTAACAGGAAAAACAGCCCAAGGAATAACCAAAACCCAGGATTAACAGGAAAAACAGCCCAAGGAATAACCAAACCCTGTATTTAGGAGGACAAACAGCCCAAGGAATAACCAAAATGAGAATTTAGGAGGACAAACAGCCCAAGCAATAATGAAAACCTGGATTCAAGAGGACAAACAACCCAAGCAATAAGGAAGATACAGATTTAGGAGGACAAACAGCCCATGGAATAACCAAAATCAGAATTTAGGAAGATGAACAGCCCATGGAACAACCCAACCCAGATTTAGGAGGACAAACAGCCCATGGAATAACCAAAAGCAGGATTTAGGAGGATGAACAGCCCAAGCAACAAGGAACATCCAGATTTAGGAGGACAAACAGCCCATGGAATAACTAAAATCAGGATTTAGGAGTACAACCAACCCAAGGAATAACCAAAATCAGGATTTAGGAGTACAACCAACCCAAGGAATAACCAAAATCAGGATTTAGGAGTACAAACAACCCAAGGAATAACCAAAATCAGGATTTAGGAGTACAACCAACCCAAGGAATAACCCAAGCCAGGCTCTCCTGGTGGCTGCTGCAGAGCCAGAGCTGGGAGCAGCTCTGTGGGAGGGAGCTGCAGTTTATCAGGGCTCCAGGAGATGATTCCCCTGAGCTGGGCAGTGCCCCCAGCTGCTCTCACCTATCTGAAGCCACCAAGCAGCTCCTGGAGCCTCACCCCTGATAAGCAGCCAAGAAATTCTTCTCCACCTACTCCAATTAATCCCCATTGCATAAGGCAGCAGTGCAGGGTGCCCTGGTTGTCCTGGCTGCAGCTTGGGCAGAAAAAAAACCCCTCCACAAGTGGGCTGAGGCACTGCCCTGCTCCTTGGGAAGAGCTGTGTCCTGCTGGATGCACTTTGGGAAGAGCCCCAGCCCCCCTGCATTACTCCAGGGTGGGTTTCTGGCTGGTTTTGTTTGCCTCTGTTGTGCACATGCTGGCAGAGGGTCACTGGTTTGACACCTTGCAAACAGCCTCAGACCTTGTTTGCCTTTTGCTTTGGGTTTCTTTATTTATTTTCTCCGAGCACAACCTGCTTTTCCCAGGTTCATGTGGCAGGGGGTTCACAAAGGGAACACAAAATGCTTTTAGCAGGAAATCAGCAGCAGTTCTGCAGGGATCCAGGTGGGAAAGGCACAGGCCAGGCTCTGAACCCCAATTTTGGGAGAGTTCAGCCAGAACAGAACAAGGCACAGGCCAGGCTCAAGCTCTGAACCCCAATTTTGGGGGAGTTCAGCTGGAACAGCCCCCAAAGGAGCAGCACATTTGTGTCTACAAATAACCCATGGCAGGGCAGCCAAGGCAGGAATTCCCAGCATCTCAAAACTCCCCCTCAGCTGGAACAGGAGGATCTGTTGCTCCTGGAGCAGCTGGAAATGGGGGGATGCAGAATCTGCCACCACCAAACCCTAAATAATCCACAGCCCTGCTTCCCTCAGATGTTCTGCTGCACTTCCAGGACCTCTGTGACCAACAGGGACATTCCAAAGGCAGGCCAAGTNCAAGGCACAGGCCAGGCTCAAGCTCTGAACCCCAATTTTGGGGGAGTTCAGCTGGAACAGCCCCCAAAGGAGCAGCACATTTGTGTCTACAAATAACCCATGGCAGGGCAGCCAAGGCAGGAATTCCCAGCATCTCAAAACTCCCCCTCAGCTGGAACAGGAGGATCTGTTGCTCCTGGAGCAGCTGGAAATGGGGGGATGCAGAATCTGCCACCACCAAACCCTAAATAATCCACAGCCCTGCTTCCCTCAGATGTTCTGCTGCACTTCCAGGACCTCTGTGACCAACAGGGACATTCCAAAGGCAGGCCAAGTTTACATGGAAAAGGATTTTTTTGTGCCTAGAGCCACTGGCACCCTGTGGAAGAAGGGAGGTGAGAGCCCTGCACTCCTCCAGTTTCTCCCCCCAGCAATTAATTAATCCCCAGGGGAGCAAAACTGTTCCTCACATCCCCAAAGGGATGTTTTCCTTTGTTTTCACAGCCTTGGGGAAATCAGCTCGGGCAGAAAAATCACCAAGTGGATTAGAGAAGGAGCAGGAGGCTCCAGGGGAGCCCTCCAGAAATTCCTGTTCTGCTGCCATCAGGAGTCCTTGGCACACTGATCCCAGCAGGGCTCCCAGCACAGCTGTTTGCAGCAGCCCCAAACAAAAACAAGCCTGAGAAGTGTGTGAAAAAAAAAAAAAACCCAAGCAGCACCAGCAAAACCCCAGCCCAGAGTGTCCAAACAGAGGGAGAGGACAAGTGCAGGTGAGGCTGGAGCACAGGGAGGTTTTCTAATGGTAAAAAAATAAATTATTATTTAAAAAATAATTATTACTATTTATTATAATATCCAAAAGTGGATATTGGGATGGAATTCTTCCCCGTGTGGGAGGAAGGAGGGATGGAATTCCCAGGGGAGCTGTGGCTGCCCCTGGATCCCTGGCAGTGCCCAAGGTGTGGGTGTCCCTGGGGGATTTTGAGGTCCCCTTCCCACCCAAACCATTCTGGGATTCTGTGACCTCGCCAAGCTCAGGGGTTGTGCAAGTGTCTGCAGCAAACAATTCCCCAAATTACGACATTTTCAGTTTCTCTTTGGGAGGAAATGACTCGCTGGAAGCCAGACATTTCCCTCCCAGCAGGAGCTGCCCAGGTGCTCTTGCTGCACCTCCAGAAAAACAAATCCCTGATTTTGGGGGAGTTCAGCTGGACCAGCCCAGGGCTGGGACCCAGGAAGCCCCAGGGAGGAAAGCTTCCCTCCTCTCCTGTAGGAACGTGGCCTCTCCCAGGAGAAAGTGAAAGAGCTGAGCTGTTATTCCATTACACCCACTACCAAAACCCCAAACTTGTTAGGGAACAAAAAAATCCCTTTTTTGGGTCAGTTGTCACCTTTGCCCAGAGCAGCCAGGAGCAGATCCCAGGCTGCACTGGGGATCTGACTCTGCCCCAGCACTCAGAGCTAAACAAAGTGAAAGAGCTGAGTTGTTATTTGATTAACCCACTACAAAAAACACCAGCTATTTAGGGATCAAATAATCCCTTTTTTGGGTCAGTAGTCCCTTTCCCCAGAGCAGAGACGTGGAAGAGCAGCCAGGGCAGGAGCAGATCCCAGGCTGCACTGGGGATCTGACTCTGCCCCAGCACTCAGAGCTAAATAAAGTGAAAGAGCTCAGTTGTTATTTGACTAACCCACTACAAAAACACCCAAACTCTTTAGGAATTAACAAAAAAACTACTTTGGGTCAGTTGTCACCTTACCCCCAAGCAGACAGGGCAGGAGCAGATCCCAGGCTGCACTGGGGATCTGACTCTGCCCCGGCACTCAGAGCTAAATAAAGTGAAAGAGCTCAGTTGTTATTCAATTACACCCACTACAAAAAAAACCCCAAACTCTTAAGGAATAACAGAATCCCTTTTTTGGGTCAGTTGTCACCTTACCCCCAAGCAGACAGGGCAGGAGCAGATCCCAGGCTGCACTGGGGATCTGACTCTGTCCCAGCACTCAGAGCTAAATAAAGTGAAAGAGCTCAGTTGTTATTCAATTACACCCACTACAAAAAAAACCCCAAACTCTTAAGGAATAACAGAATCCCTTTTTTGGGTCAGTTGTCACCATGGCCCAGAGCAGAGAGGTGGCAGAGCAGCCAGGGCAGGAGCAGACCCCAGCTGCACTGGGGATCTCGCCCTGGCCGGGCTCTCCCGCAGCAGCCCCAGCGTTTGATCCGCTCCCAGCACTTCCAGGCACTCGGCTGAGCGGGATTACCCCTGGAGCAGCCAGGGAAGTCGGGACTCGGGGAATTTTTCCTGCAAAGCGCCTCCCACTCCGGGAAGCCGGGGCACCGCTTTCAGTTCTCGCCCTGCTTTCCCCGCCGAGGAAATGCCCGGCTGAGGAACTCCAGAATTCCGGCAGGACAACACCCCCAGGGCCAGGACTGGGCACAAAACACCTCGGTTGTCTGTGTCAGGTGGGCACCGACCCCACACCCGGGGGGACATCCCAAATCTACGAGCCAGGTGCCAAAAAAAAAAACCAACTAAAAACCCGGGAATATTTCCTTTGAGAGCTTATCACGCTGGCAGGACCTGCAAAAGCCAAAGCATTTCCTCTCCTCTGCACTTTCTACTCTTTCAGGGAGCCCTGCATGAAAAGGAGAAGGGATTGCAACATCTCGTGATTCATCCACAGCAGCATCGAGGGAGTTTGGCTTTTCCCAGCTTTCCCTCTTCTTTTGAAGGCCCCACAGCAGCAAAACTGGCAGGGCAGAGGGAGGAAATATCCTTCAGGATGGTTCCCACCACTCTGCAGACACTGGGAAGCCTTCCCTGAGTGTGCTCGAGCTCCAAGATGCCCCAGCGAGCCCCTCTTCAACGCCCTGCCCCCCAAAAAAGCCACGTCCGTGCCCCCCACCCCATGCCAGCAGCTTTTCCCCGGATTCCAAGGCTGCCCGGGGAGCTCTGATGCAGCTCCAGGCCAGGAGGGCACTGCTGGCATCTGCCAGCCCAGGGAGCAGCCCTGGCACTGTCACCTTCGCACCGGGGGCTGCGGGAGGGAGCAGAGCCCCAGAGCCGGCAGGGGTTTGGGGGGGACACCTCGGGGGTCTGCCCTGTCCCAGGAAGCTCGCTCATCCCAACAGCCCAGGCATCATTTCCCTGGTGTCCATGGGCACTCTGCCCGTCTGCATCCCAAGATTCCTTACACATCCCCTCCTCTCTTGCATCCCAAAACCCCCTCCACGCTCCCCCCATCCTTGCACCCCAATTTATTGCAGATTTTCCTCCCTTGCAGCCCAACTCTTACACATCTCTCACACCCCAACAACCCTTGAACCCCCAGCACTTCTTTCACCCCAACAACTGCTTACACACTTCCCCCCTTGCACCCCGACAATTCCTTGCACCCTCTTTACACCTCCCCTCTCCTTGCACCCCAAAACCTCTCGCACACCCGTTCTGTTCACTCCCCTCCTCGCACTCCCAGCACTTCCCGCACTCCAATAACCCCTCTCATTCCNACCTCTCGCACACCCGTTCTGTTCACTCCCCTCCTCGCACTCCCAGCACTTCCCGAACTCCAATAACCCCTCTCATTCCAAACAAACCCCCAAAACCTCCTGTACCCCCTCCTTGCACCCCTCTTACACTCCCCTTTCCCTGCACCCCAACAACCCCTTGCACACTCCCCTCTTCACCCCAAAAACCTCTTGCACACCCCTTTTCCCTCATCTCCCTGCATCCCAGCACTTCTCAAACTCCAATAACCCCTTGCATTCCAAACAAACCCCCAAAGCTTCTTGCACCCCCTCTTACATCCCCTTTCCCTGCACCCCAACAACCCCTCTACACCCCAAAAACCTCTTGCACACCCTTTTTCCCTCATCTCCCTGCACCCCGGCCCTTCTCGAACTCCAATAACCCCTCGAACACACCCACCCCCC
>VXBS01005125.1:29956-89069 GCA_013400255.1 Sitta europaea | reverse complement strand
GGGGGGCACTGCGACCGCGCCGCGCCTCCGCCTCCTTTAAAGCCGCGCTCGCCACGCCTCTCCCGGCTCCACCAATCAGCGCTGGGCTCACTCGTGACATCACTGGGCGGGAAAATGATTGGCAGGGTGGGTAGCCAGTAGAAGATGAGAGGCGCCGCGGCGGTGAGCTGTGATTGGTTGTGGCGGCGGAGGGGCGGGGCGTACCCTGAGGGGCGGCCCCGCTGANGGCCCCGCTGAGGGGAGCGCTCAACTGTCAGTGAGGGGCCGGGCGCGGCGCGTGTGGCGGCGGCCGTGCGGGTACCCCGCGGTTTATATCGCGGGGGAAGTTGGGGAGGAAGGGCAGATTGAGCGGTTCCTGTTGTCGGAGGGGTTTTTAGTCGCAGCTTGGTTGTGCCCGGATGGCGGCACGGCCGCGACCCCCGGGGTGTCACCGCTGGGTGTGCCTTGTCCTGTGCACAGCCCCCGGGGGAACGGCGGCGCCCCTCAGAGCTCGCACCCACCCCGTGGGTACCCTGACAGGGTGCCCGCCCGGCGGTCAGCCCCTGGGGAAGCAGGGGAAGGCGCAATCAGAACTGGAGTCGGAGATTCCGTGGGCAGAGGGGCTGTTTTCCTTGCAGGGTGCCCAGAGCTGCCCCAAATTGCTCCAAAGCAGCCCCAAACTGTCCTAGAGCAGCCCCAAATTCTCCCAGATCAGCCCCAAACTGTCCCTAAATCAGCCCCAAATTGCCCCAAAGCAGCCTCAAACTCTCCCAGATCGGCCCAAATTGCCCCAAAGCAGCCCCAACCTGTCCCAGAGCTCTCACAAATTGCCCCAAAGCAGCCCTAAACTCTCCCAGATCACCCCCAGCCTGCCCCAGCTCAGCCCCAAACTCTCCCAGATCGGCCCAAATTACTCCAAAGCAGCCCCAAACTCTCCCAGCTCAGCCCCAAACTCTCCCAGATCAGCCCAAATTGCCCCAAAGCAACCCCAAACTCTTCCACATCACCCCCAACCTCTCCCAGCTCAGCCCCAACCTGTCCCCCAGCACACAGGTCCCCTCCTGTGCTGCTGCCCACCCCGGCTGTATTTGGGTTGCTGGGGGGGTCCCGGGGGTATCTCGGGAGCCCCGAGCCCCCTCCTGCAGAGCCACTGCCCTGCCCGGGCTGTGCCTCACTGCGGGGGAAAATCCTCCTGGATGGGCTTGGGAAAACTCCCTGCCCTCCTGCCTTTGGAGAAGAAGGGATCCACAGCATCCCCAGCAGATCCCACTCCTTGTGGGAGGAACGAGCTGCCCAAAAACGCTTCTCTTCCCTCCTATTTGACATGTGTTCCCTGTTCCACCATGAAACCAACTCAAACCAGGGGAATTTGGAGCTCTCTGGGAGGAGACAAAGTCTTTGTGGCCCAGGGAGCAGCCCTGACTTTGTTTCATTCCTCTCTGAAGGATTATTTGGAATTCGACCTTGCAGGGCAGGAGGTGTTGCACGAAGCCAAATCAAGGTTAACCATTCCCATGATACTGCAGGGCAATTTATTGCTGTGTGGGCCTTGGGAAGGAAGAAAACCATCCTCAGAGCCTGGAGAAAGCAGGAAAAGAAAGTGTTTGGTTTGGAAAGGAGCACACACGAGGTGAGAAAAATCCAGGTGTGGTCACATCCTGAGTGCCTGGAGAGGTGCTGGGGGCAGCACCAGTTGTTCTCCTTCCTCCTTCCCTTATTTTTGCTGGGAATTTCTCTGTTCCCTGCGGGAACACGGAGCTGCTGGAGAAAATAACAATAAATGACGTTGTCACGCATGGGACTCACTCCTGATTGATTGTGGGGACCTGGCAGTGTTTCCTGCACGTGGAAAAACAGTTGTGCAGGGTGTGGGAGAGCTGGAGGTGACACCCAGCTGCTGTCTGGGGTGTCCCAGCCATCCTCCCATCCCTGAGACCAAGAAACTCCACCTGTGGAAAGCTGAGGGTATAAAACCCTCTAAGAACACAGAATTTAACCCAGGAATTGCTTAAATCTCCCTTCTTACCCTGTGGGAGAAGCCACGGGATTATCACAGCTTTATTTCCTTGGAAAGAGACCAAACCTGTGTTGCTGGCAGGGTTTGTCACTGTGTTTCCCACATGAAAAAATGACATTTCAGAGCTGGAGAGCCCCACCCACAATTCCAGCAGAGAACGACGATCCCCAGACACAAACTGGGCACAGGAACCTCCCCTGCTGTCATCCAAGGAAATAAAACTGGCAGGGACACATTTCCCAGGATTGCTCCACAGGGTTTATCGAGGTTTTCCTCTCCTTGAGCAAGAACTTTCATCTCCTTCCTGTGCCTCTGGCAGGGCAGGGAGGGGAATGAGTGTCACCTTAACGAGCCCTTTCTCCTGCAGGTGAAAAGGTGTTGCTCCCTGATAATGACGTGGACCAGGCTGGAAATCTGCTTCCAGGTTATATTTTAACCCTGGAGCAGTGCCATGAGGAATCCTTCAGCTCCAAAGCTCAGGAGCCAAAGCAGAGGCTTGGCCTGGGGGAGTTTCCCTGAATTATCCAGGATTTCAGCCAGGGAAATGGGGCAGCCTGTGTCCCTGGAGGGGAATTCTGCCATGCCTGGACCAAAGGAGCTCAGCTTCCCTGCAAAAGCTTCCTCGGGCAAGGATTGCCTGGCTCCTCCCTGCATCCCATCCTGGGGGTCCCTGGGGTGCCCCACACCCCCCAAATCCCATCAGAGCTGGGAAACAGGGAAGGGCAAAGCTAAAAACACAAAACCAGTTTGGGCTGCACCAGGGAGTGTCCAGGGCCACACTGGGCAGGCTTGGAGTGACCTGGGAGAGTGGGAGGTGTCCATGGCAGTTAAGGTCCCTTCCCACCCAAACCATCCCATGATTGTTGTTTCCCATCCCTCTGCAGGTGCTGCAGGACCAGTCCTGGATGCTGGGCAGTGCCAGGACCCAGGGAATGGCTTCCTAAGGTCAGAGAGCAGGGTTAGATGGGATACTGGGATGGAACTCCTGACTGGGAGGGTGGCAGGGGCTGGGATGGAATTCCCAGAGCAGCTGAGGCTGCCCCTGGATCCCTGGCAGTGCCCAAGGCCAGGTTGGATCCCCTGGGATGTTGGGAAGTGTCCCCGCCCTGGCAGGGCTGGCACTGATGGAATTAAATCCCTTCCAACCCAACCTATTCCACAAATCCACAACTTCAGGATTAACAGCCCACCCAGGTGCAGCAGAATTCCCAAAGTTCACCCACATTCCCTCTGTGCCAGCAGCCAAATAAACGCAGGAATCAACCACAGATCCCAGCCCCTCCCTCCTGGAGCAGCTGTGGACAGCAGGAAGGGAGCCCAGTGCCAGGAATTCCAGGAGAAAGGAGAAATCAGCAGGCACTGAGAGGCTCCTGGTGGGCTGGGGCAGCACCCAGGGCCCCAGCAGCACCTCCCAGGTGATAAGGAGGACCTGGAGCTCCTTATCAGAGCCCTCAGCAGGCAGGAGGTGCCAGACCCAGCAGCTGCACCCAGGCTGATAAGGCAGCAGTGCCCAGCTGCGAGGTGGGCACCCAAATTGGGCTTTATCTCCAGGATCCAGGGTGTTGCATTTGTATTTTTTTTCACTTTGCAAATCTTCAGCTTCTCTAACAGCTGAGCACCACCTGGCTCAGGGGGGGTTTATCCTTCCCACCACCAGCACGGGGCTGCCCTGGCAGCTGCCAAAGCCACAGAGCAGCAAATTCAAAATTATTTCATTTTAATTGGCGTGTTCAGCATCAGGTAATGGCAGTTTTCTTCCCTGGCATGGAATTCCCAGAGGAGCTGTGGCTGCTCCATCCCTGGAGCACCCTGGGATAGTGGAACCCTGCCCATGGATCATTTCAAGGTCCCTCCCAAACCAAACCACTCCACGATTTTTAAAGTGGAAAGGAAAAGGCCCCAGTTTATGGCATTTTATAAAGGCTTTAGAAGAGGGATCAGAGCAAATAGAAATGGTTGTTTGGTTTTAATCTTAGTTACAGTACAGCCAGCTGGAATTTTGTGTCCTCACAGCTTTTTTTTTTGGCAAGTTTGGGTGCCAGATCCTCATAGGAAAGACAGGTTCCATGTGGGAATCAATTTTCCATCCCACAGGACGTGGATCAGCACATGGCAGCCCCATCCTTCCTTAGAAACACCAAAAATGCCTCAAAATACAAATTTAACTCTGAGTCTGGACCTCATGCCAGCCCCATCCTGAGCTCCAAGGCAGCACCAGCCTCAGGAGATCCCTGGAGAAGGGTCCAGCCTGGATTCTCCTGCACCCTGGGAATGGAGAGCCTCAGGGAAATTCATCTGCTTGGAAACCTGACGTGTCCCAGTTACTTTTTATGTTTCTATTTGCCAACGCCAGGAATATAAACAAACAATTCTGTTTTGTCTTCGGGGTGACCTGACCCACTTAGGGAGCAGCAGCCCCTGGTCTGAAGCCTCCACGAGGTGCTGGTGTTGGGATTGGTGCTGGAAAATCCCAGAAAACAGGAATTCCTGCTCTGCTGAAAGCTCAGGGCAGGGATTAATGCATTTTTTTCCCCCAAAAACAGTGGTGGAGCCCATCAGAATGAGAACATTTGCCTGTGCAGGCAGAGCAGGAGCATTCCCAGCTTTACCCACATTCCCTGAACTTTCTCACCACAGCATGAGGCGATGCCAGGGAGAGTCACCAGCAAAGAAATCAAAAATAATCGAGCCCTGGAGATTCTCCAGGGGGTTATTCCAGCCCCAAACCATCCCAAAACAGGAAAAGGCAGCGCTGGAGCTCCACCAGAGCCAGGCAGGGAGCTCCAGCCCCCTGACGTTAAAGCGTCAACTCCGGGAATTTGGCTGCTGGTGTTGGGATTGGTGCTGGAAAATCACAGAAATTCCTGCTGTGCTGCAAGCCCAGGGCAGGGATTATCGGGAGTTTGCCCCAAAAAAGCGGTGGAGCCCTTCAGGAGGAAACCGATGTAGGCAGAGCAGGAGCACTCCCAGCTTTAATCACATTCCCTGAACCTTCTCCTTTCTGCCTGAGTCCCCGAGGGATCGTTTTTTGTGGAATGCCGGGGAGAGTCACCAGCAAAGAAATCAAAAATAATCGAGCCCTGGAGATTCTCCAGGGGGTTATTCCAGCCCCAAACCATCCCAAAACAGGAAAAGGCAGCGCTGGAGCTCCACCAGAGCCAGGCAGGGAGCTCCAGCCCCCTGACGTTAAAGCGTCAACTCCGGGAATTTGGCTGCTGGTGTTGGGATTGGTGCTGGAAAATCACAGAAATTCCTGCTCTGCTGCAAGCTCAGGGCAGGGATTATCGGGAGTTTGCCCCAAAAAGTGGTGGAGCTCGGGGAGAGGCAGTGCCCGCCGCGTGTAATTAAAGCCGCTTTGGGATTATTTCCTGCACCAAAGTTGTTGTTGAGTTGGTTTGGTTTTGTTTTGTTTTTTTTTCTTTTTCCCAACTCGCCTTTCTGGTTTGGAGCCCTGCGGGAACAATGGGAGGGCGCAGCTGGAGGTGATTTCGGGCGGCGCTGGGCAGAGGAGCTCCGGGGTTTGGCCTCGCTTTATTTCCAGCAAAATTAGAGCCAGAAAGGAGGGAAAAGGCTGGTTTGGGATTGAGGGAATGTGGTTGTGGAGGAAGGGAAGGTTTGGGAAGGGAAGGGAAGGTTTGGGAAGGGAAGGTTTGGGAAGGGAAGGTTTGGGAAGGGAAGGGAAAGTTTGGGAAGGGAAGGGAAGGTTTGGGAAGGGAAGGTTTAGGAAGGGAAGGGAAGGTTTGGGAAGGGGTCTGGGGATATCTCAGAGCAGTTCCCCAGTGCCTCCAGGAGAGAGACTTGGAATAAGGCATGGAAGGACAGGACACAGGGCATGGCTTCCCACGGTCAGAGGGCAGGATGGATGGGATTTGGGGAAGGAATTCCTGGCTGTGAGGGTTGAGGAGCTGGGCTGGAATTCCCAGAGCAGCTGTGGCTGCCCCTGGATCCCTGGCAGTGCCCGAGGCCGGGCGGGACGGGGATGATGGAGGCTGTGGGGATTGCAATGGATGGGATTTAAGGTCCTTCCAACACAAACTATTCCAGGGTTCTGGGAGCCTGCTCTGCCCTGACCCCCTCGCTTTGCCTGGCCAGATTGGTTAACTCTGATGGGTTCCACCGTTTCTGGGCAAAGAAACCTGATTAAAATGGGATTAAAAGACGGTGAGGAGAAAAGGCTGGAATGAGGGCTCTGATGCTCTCTGAGCCTTCTGCCACAGCACAAGCAGAGAAAAAAAAACCACCTTTATTGATCCCAAAGCCAGCCAGAGCTTTCCCCCTCTATCTTTTTCCTTTCCCCTTTCTCTTATTCCCTTCCCTTTTCTTTATTCCCTTCCTTTTCCCCTTCTTATTTTCCTTATTCCCTTTTCTTTATCCCTTCCCTTATTCCTTCCCCTTCCCCTTATTCCTTTTTCCTTTCTCTTATTCTTTCCCCTTTTCCTTATTCTCTTCCCTTATTCCTTATTCCCTTCCATTATTCCTTCCCCTTATTCCTTTCCCTTCCCCTTTTTCCTTTCTCTTATTCCTTCCCCTTTTCCTTATTCCCTTCCTTATTCCTTTTTTCTTTTTTTACTCCTTTTTCCATTCCCAGCCCAAATCCCCTCCAGCCCCTCCCGGGATGGATTCCACCCCCGGCCCCGTTGTCCCTGCAAATCCCTGACTTTATTCCCATTATTTCCACTCCAGCCCTGCCACGAGAAACTTTTCCTTCCATTTTTCCCCGGGAATCCTGGAGCTCAGGCGGTGCTGCCGCTCAGTGGCAAAACACAGGAGAATTCCACTTTTCCCCATGGAATTCCCGCCTTTTCCTTGTTTCTTTTTTTTTTTTTTTTTTTAATCAAATTAATGTAGTTATTCTTTATATCGTAAATATTTATATATTTTCTACAGGCGCTATGCCGCCACTGGATGTTTTTGATAATATAATTCAAAATATTGGCAGAGTGACAGCTATAAATTGAATTTATACCAAAATATTGACACCTTTATACCTATAAATTGAATTTATGCCATAATATTAACACTTTTATAGCTATAAAATTTAAATATTTCGAATTGTTGACACATTCACAGCTACAAATGAAATATATTCCAAAATATTGACGCATTTATAAGTTTATTTCAAAATACTGACAGTTTATAGCTATAAATTTAATAATTTCAAAATATTGACACATTTATAACGATAATTTTTTATCTATTTCTCAATATTAACACCTTTATAGCTATACATATAATATATTTCAAAATACAGTCTCATTTATAGCTATAAATTTTATATATTTCAAAATATTGGCACAGTTAAGGCTAAAAATTTCACATATTTCTCACTTTTGGCGTGTTTGTAGCCATCAATTCCTATTTCTGCAGCTGAACGCTGGTTTTAGAACGATTTTAAGCTGTTTTTAGAACGATTTTAAGCTGGTTTTAGAACGATTTTTGTCTGGTTTTACCGCCCGCGCACTTGCCCCCGCCCACTCCGCATTGACCACGCCCACTATAACATGGCCACGCCCTCCCCCAGACCACGCCCCCGGGGAATCCCTTCCCGGCCGCGCCGTGACGTCAGCGCGCTTACGTCACGTCCGGCAGCGCACCCGGAAGTGGCGCGGGCCGGTTGCCATGGGGCGGCCCGGGAGGTGAAGAGGGGGAGAGAGAGGGGGGGAAACACCGGGACCGGGAATGGGCTCGGGAATGGGACCGGGATCGGGATACCGGGGGGCTGCGGGGTTTGGGGGANCTTTATCCCGTTCTCTCCATCCCGATCCCTCCATCACGTTCTCTCCATCCCGTTTCCTTTATCATGTTCTTTCATCCCGTTCTCTCATCCCGATCCCTCCATCCTCNGCCGCTCCGCGTCTCTTCCGCGTCCTTGCCTCCAGCCCGTTCCCTTTGTGCCGCTCCTCATCCCGTCTTCTTATCCCGATCCCTCCATCCCGTTCCCTCCATCCCATTCCCCCATCCCAATCCCCCATCCCGTTACCTCCATCCTGTTCCCTCATCCCATTCCCTCACCTCATTCCCCCATCCCATTCCTCAGCGCTGTCCTGGCTCTTCGGGTGGGATCCTCCCTGCGGACTGGGCGGGGAGGAGGGGCAGCCCCGGGCTGTCCAATTCCAGCATTTCCTCGGTTCTTTTGGGATGTCGCTGATGTTTGATCGTGGCAGGGCTCAGCACCCCGTCAGGGGTCGCAGAACCCCGGGATGCTTTGGGTGGGAAGGACCTTAGTTCTGCCCAGCCCCAACCCCTCCCACCACCCCAGGCTGCTCCGAGCCCAACCTGGCCTCGGACACTCCCAGGGATCCAAGGGCAGCCCCAGAGTCCCTGGGAATCCCAGCTCACGAGGTGATTCCGTGCTTCCATCACCTCTGTAGCCCGTTTTCCTCGGCGTCCCTGCATCCCTTCTCCCGGGGCTGGCCGCACATGCGGGTGGATCCCCCCGGGCGGTTCCTCAGGGATATCCTTATATATATCCTTAAATATCCTTAGCATATGACACGGGGATGTGTCAGCTCGGGCCGCCTCTCCCCGGCAGTGCCGGGGCAGGGCAGGATCCCCCCGGGCCGTTCCTCAGGGATATCCGCGGTGCCGGGGCAGGGCAGGATCCCCCCGGGCCGTTCCTCAGGGATATCCGCGGTGCCGGGGCAGGGCAGGATCCCCCCGGGCCGTTCCTCAGGGATATCCGCGGTGCCGGGGCAGGGCAGGATCCCCCCGGGCCGTTCCCCAGGGATAACCGCGGTGCTGTGCCGCCTGTCCCCGCAGCTCGGGCCGCCTCTCCCCCGGCAGCAGGGCTGGCGTGGCTCCGGCACGGGCGGGTCCCGCCGAGGGCTCCGGCTGAGGCTGCAGCAGCTCCGCTCCCAAGATGGGCAGGTAAGGAACTGTCCCGTAAATGGGATGGCTTTGGAGTGAAGGGCGGGACCTGAGCGGGAATTCCAGCCTGGGAATGGTGTCCTGGCTCCACCCAATCCAGAACGGGATGCTGGGATGGGATGGGTTGGGTTGGAAGGGGCTTAAGGATCATCCCAGCCCTGCCATGGGCAGGGACACCTCCCACTGCCGCAGGGGATCCAGCCTGGCCTTGGGCACTGCCAGGGATCCAGGGCAGCCCCAGCTGCTCTGGGAATTCCAGCCCAGCCCCTCACCACACTCACAGCCAGGAATTCCATCCCAGTATCCCATCCATCCCTGCCCTCTGGCAGTGGGAGCCATTCCCCGTGTGCTGTCCCTCCAGTCCCTGCTCTCCTGCTCTCCCTTTAGTGCTGGGGAGCAGCCCTGAGGTCTCCCCACACCTTCTCTTCTCCAGGATCATCCCCAGATTTCCATTCCCTCCATCCCAAGCCAGGTTTTCCCCTCCTTTCTGGGTCTTAATTTTCCCGAGACTTCAAAAGAAAGCCGGGAGATAAAAAGGAGCTCCAGCCCCAAACCCAGCAAATCCCACGGGATCCTCAGCCCGGGCCACTCCTAGGGATGGGGCAGGAGTGGGAATTCCCTCCCCGCCCTCCAGGGAGGAATTTTTCCTGTGTTTAGCACCAAACCCATGACTGAATCCCCTTGGGATTGCAGGATCAGCATCTCGTGCCTGCTCCCGGCCTCGTGGCACTTCAGCCTGTCCCCCGCGGGCTGTCCCCGCATCCTGAACGCGTCCCTGCGGCAGCTGCTGCTCCTGGGGGCGGCGGCCGCGGCCGGGGCGCTGCTGCTCTGCTGCCTGCTGCTGCTCCGCGGCAAGTACGGGCCCCGGGAGGGCAGGTTCCACAGGTGAGGGGGCACAGAATTCCATGGGAAACCAGGAATGGAGCCTGGGGAAAGGGGGAGTGCTGCTGTGCTCTGCTCCTGCTCTGTGGGAAGTATGGGCTCCAGGAGGGGAAATTCCACAGGTGAGGGGGAGGGAATTCCGTGGGAAAGAGGGAAAGAATTCCATGGAAAAGAATTAAATGGAGCTCTGGGGGAAATGGGAAATGCTGCTCTGCTCCCCATTGCTGAGCCACAGCAAGGATGGCCAGACCTGACAGGTGAGAGGGGAGGGAATTCCATGGAAAACAGGGAATGGGAGCCTGGGGGAAAGGAGGAAAGAATTCCATGGAAATAGGGAATGGAGCCTGGGGGAAAGGAGGAAATAATTCCATGGAAAACAGAGTATGGAGCTTTGAGGGGAAGGGGGGAAATGGAACTCTAGGTGGAAAAGAGGGAAAGAATTCCATGGAAAAGAGGGAATTAGAGCTTGGGGTAAAGGGGAGGCACTCCCAGGTTGTGTTGGTGGTACAGGAAAAGTGGCTTTTCCCATCAATCTTTATCTTGCCTGACATAAAACCTTTCCTGCTTTTTTTCAGGAAACTTTTCAGGTGTTTATATTTTATGTAGGAGCTCTAGGGGCAAAAATTCTCCATAATAAATAATTCTGGGAATTGCTTTTGCTATTTGCTGTGGGAATTTGTTCCTGAGGGTGGCACTTCCCTTGGAATTGTCTATGAAATAGGGGCAGGATGCAGGGAGTGGCAGAGGGCAGGGACAGGTGGGATATGGAGAAGGAATTCCTGGTCATGGATGGAATTCCCAGAGCAGCTGTGCCTGCCCCTGGATCCCTGGCAGTCTCCAAGGCCAAGCTGGAGAGTGGAAACTTTCCCTGGGGGGGGGCAACACCGGATGGGATTTAACCCCCCACCCAACTCATCCCAAAATTCCCCACAAACCACCCAATTACAAACCCAAAAAACACCCATGGGGAGCCGGATTCCCTGCAGCAATTCCCATTTTGCCCCAGGTACCTGGCCAGGGTGAGGGACACGGAAGCCACGGACACGAGGAACCCGAACCTGAACTACGGGATCGTGGTGGATTGCGGCAGCAGCGGCTCCAGGGTGTTCGTGTACTGCTGGCCCCGGCACAACGGCAACCCCAAGGACCTGCTGGACATCCAGCAGATGAGGGACAGCTCCAGGAAACCCGTGGTGATGAAAATCAAGCCAGGTACTGGGAAAAATGGGGAATTGTTCCGGGGTTTCCTCAGCCAGCGGTGATTCCGGCAATCCGGAGGATGTTTCCAGCTTGGGACAGCTCCAGGTTTCTTTGGGATTGGTTTGTAGTTTAAGTCTGGGATGGGGCAGGGGAGAGAGGTTTTTCCATAGGATAGCAACAGGAAACCTGTGGTGATGAAAATCAAGCCAGGTAGTGGGGAAAAACGTGGAATTTCTCCATGATTTCCTCTCCTAGCTCTGCTTCCTGCACTCCGAAGGAAATTTCCAGCATGGAACAGCTCCAGGTTTCTTTGGGATTGGTTTGCAGGGAGTTTAAGCCTGGAATGGGGCAGGAGGGAGAAGTTTTCCCATGGATAAGGCAGGTGCTGTCCCCTTGAGCTCCTGGGACAGCTCCAGGAAACCCATGGTGATGAAAATCAGACCAGGTACTGGGAAAAACATGGAATGTCTCCATGATTTCCTCTCCTAACTCTGCTTCCTGCTCTCCAAAGGATATTTCCAGCTTGGGACAGCTCCAGGTTTCTTTGGGATTGGTTTGCATGAGTTTAAGCCTGGAATGGGGCAGGGGAGAGAGGTTTTTCCATAGGATAGCAACAGGAAACCCGTGGTGATGAAAATCAATCCAGGTACTGGGAATTGTTCCGGGGTTTCCTCTCCCAGCGGTGATTCCAGCAATCCAGAGCATATTTCCAGCTTGGGACAGCTCCAGGTTTCTTTGGGATTGGTTTGCAGGGAGTTTAAGTCCTGTAACATGGAATTTCTCCATGATCTCCTCTCCATACTTTAGTTCCTGCACTCCAGAGTGTTTGGATAAAGGATATTTCCATGTTGTGAGCATGGAACATCTCCAGGTTTCTTTGGGATTGGTTTGCGTGAGTTTAAGCCTGGAATGGGGCAGGGGAGAGAGGTTTTTNCATGGAAAACAGAGTATGGAGCTTTGAGGGGAAGGGGGGAAATGGAACTCTAGGTGGAAAAGAGGGAAAGAATTCCATGGAAAAGAGGGAATTAGAGCTTGGGGTAAAGGGGAGGCACTCCCAGGTTGTGTTGGTGGTACAGGAAAAGTGGCTTTTCCCATCAATCTTTATCTTGCCTGACATAAAACCTTTCCTGCTTTTTTTCAGGAAACTTTTCAGGTGTTTATATTTTATGTAGGAGCTCTAGGGGCAAAAATTCTCCATAATAAATAATTCTGGGAATTGCTTTTGCTATTTGCTGTGGGAATTTGTTCCTGAGGGTGGCACTTCCCTTGGAATTGTCTATGAAATAGGGGCAGGATGCAGGGAGTGGCAGAGGGCAGGGACAGGTGGGATATGGAGAAGGAATTCCTGGTCATGGATGGAATTCCCAGAGCAGCTGTGCCTGCCCCTGGATCCCTGGCAGTCTCCAAGGCCAAGCTGGAGAGTGGAAACTTTCCCTGGGGGGGGGCAACACCGGATGGGATTTAACCCCCCACCCAACTCATCCCAAAATTCCCCACAAACCACCCAATTACAAACCCAAAAAACACCCATGGGGAGCCGGATTCCCTGCAGCAATTCCCATTTTGCCCCAGGTACCTGGCCAGGGTGAGGGACACGGAAGCCACGGACACGAGGAACCCGAACCTGAACTACGGGATCGTGGTGGATTGCGGCAGCAGCGGCTCCAGGGTGTTCGTGTACTGCTGGCCCCGGCACAACGGCAACCCCAAGGACCTGCTGGACATCCAGCAGATGAGGGACAGCTCCAGGAAACCCGTGGTGATGAAAATCAAGCCAGGTACTGGGAAAAATGGGGAATTGTCCCGGGGTTTCCTCAGCCAGCGGTGATTCCGGCAATCCGGAGGATGTTTCCAGCATGGAACAGCTCCAGGTTTCTTTGGGATTGGTTTGTAGTTTAAGTCTGGGATGGGGCAGGGGAGAGAGGTTTTTCCATAGGATAGCAACAGGAAACCTGTGGTGATGAAAATCAAGCCAGGTACTGGGAAAAATGGGGAATTGTCCCGGGGTTTCCTCAGCCAGCGGTGATTCCGGCAATCCGGAGGATGTTTCCAGCTTGGGACAGCTCCAGGTTTCTTTGGGATTGGTTTGCAGGGAGTTTAAGCCTGGAATGGGGCAGGAGGGAGAAGTTTTCCCATGGATAAGGCAGGTGCTGTCCCCTTGAGCTCCTGGGACAGCTCCAGGAAACCCATGGTGATGAAAATCAGACCAGGTACTGGGAAAAACATGGAATGTCTCCATGATTTCCTCTCCTAACTCTGCTTCCTGCTCTCCAAAGGATATTTCCAGCTTGGGACAGCTCCAGGTTTCTTTGGGATTGGTTTGCAGGGAGTTTAAGCCTGGAATGGGGCAGGGGAGAGAGGTTTTTCCATAGGATAGCAACAGGAAACCCGTGGTGATGAAAATCAATCCAGGTACTGGGAATTGTTCCGGGGTTTCCTCTCCCAGCGGTGATTCCAGCAATCCAGAGCATATTTCCAGCTTGGGACAGCTCCAGGTTTCTTTGGGATTGGTTTGCAGGGAGTTTAAGTCCTGTAACATGGAATTTCTCCATGATCTCCTCTCCATACTTTAGTTCCTGCACTCCAGAGTGTTTGGATAAAGGATATTTCCATGTTGTGAGCATGGAACATCTCCAGGTTTCTTTGGGATTGGTTTGCGTGAGTTTAAGCCTGGAATGGGGCAGGGGAGAGAGGTTTTTCCATAGGATAGCAACAGGAAACCCGTGGTGATGAAAATCAAGCCAGGTAGTGGGAAAAACATGGAATGTCTCCATGATTTCCTCTCCCAACTTTGCTTCCTGCACTCCTCCACAAAACTCCTGCAAACTAATCCCAAAGAAACATGGAGAAATCCCATACTGGAAACATCCTTTATCCAGATACTTTGGAGTACAGGAACTAAAATTAGGAGAGGAAATCCTGGAGAAATCCCATAGTTTTTCCCAGTGCCTGGTTTGATTTTCCTGTTGCTGTCACTCTCCTGTTTCCCTCCCACCCCATCCCAGACTTGAACTCCACAAAACTCCCTGCAAACCAATCCCAAAGAAACCTGGAGAAATCTTTATCCAGACCCTTCAGAGAAGAGGAATCCCAGTTTGGAGAGGAAAGCATGGAAAAATCCCATCACTTTTTACAGCTCATTCCCCACTTCACCTTTCCCTCCTTCATTGCTCCGCTCAGGATTTTCCAGGGAACGCTTTGGTTGGGGCTGCTCTGCTCCCATTTTTGTGTTTTCCAAGGGATTTTCTGTGTTTGCCCAGGAGTTTTCTGTGTTTTCCCAGGAATTTCGGAGTTTGCCAGCTCTCCTGACAAGGTCAGTGATTACATCTCTCCCCTGCTGAGCTTCGCTGCCGAGCACGTGCCCCGTGCCAAGCACAAGGAGACTCCTCTGTACATCCTGTGCACTGCAGGCATGAGGATCCTGCCCGAGAGGTCAGCATCCTTTTTATGGATTTTCTGGGGAATTCCAGCAGCAATCCTGGCTCCTTTTAACCCTTTTCAATGGTTTTGGAGTCCAGAATGCAGAGAATGTTTCTGACAAACGTTGTGTTTAATATTCGTCCATGGAAAGGGCTCTGGGATGAGGCAGGATTCTCAAAAATGGGTGAATTCTCTTTAGGAGAACCTTGATTCCTTGTGTTTGGGAACATGAGGATCCTGCCTGAGAGGTCAGCCTCCTTTTTATATTTTTGGGGAATTGCAGCAGCAATTCTGACTCTTTTTATCCCTTTCCTGTGGTTTTGGAGAGAATATTTCTGACAAATGCTGCCTTTAACTGGAAGAGGCTTCCCAGGCTTTGGGATGAAACAGGATTCTCAGAATTGGGTGAATTCTCTTTAAAAGATCCTTGATTCCTTGTGTTTGGGAACATGAGGATCCTGCCTGAGAGGTCAGCCTCTTTTTTATATTTTTTTTGGGAATTGCAGGAGCAGTCCTGGCTCTTTTTCACCCTTTCCCATGGTCTTGAAGTCCAAAACTCAGAGGATATTTCCCTGCATGTTTTGAAGGGTGAAAACCNTTGGAGTCCCAAATGCAGAGAATGTTTCTGACAAACATTGCCTTTAATATTCATCCATGGAAAAGGCTTCCCAGGCTTTGGGATGAAACAGAATTCTCTCAGAATTTGGTTTAAAATATATATAAAAGATCCTTGATTCCATGTGTTTGGGAACATGAGGATCCTGCCTGAGAGGTCAGCCTCTTTTTTATATTTTTTTTGGGAATTGCAGGAGCAGTCCTGGCTCTTTTTCACCCTTTCCCATGGTCTTGAAGTCCAAAACTCAGAGGATATTTCCCTGCATGTTTTGAAGGGTGAAAACCCCCTGACAAAAACTACCTTTAACCTTTTAACTATTAACCTAAAAAGGCTTCCCAGGCTTTGGGATGAAACTGAATTTTCCAGAATGTAAATTAGACAGTGGCATTGTATGAGTGAGGGTGAGAAATTCAGATTTGGGGTTTGTTGGTGTGGTAAGGAGCTGACACAGAGCGAGGATCCCTGTGGGTTTTAGAGTTCCTCCTCCTCCTCCATCCCTCCCTGGCCTGCAGTGTTTGGGACACAGGACCTGGGGCTGGAATTTGCCACAGTGTGAATAAAAATTGAGTTGATTATTGGTAGGAAAATAGAAATAATGAACGTTCTAGGTGATAATTGGGTGAATTCTCTTTAGGAGAGCCTTGATCCTGTGAGTTTGGGAATTTTGGGGTCTGTTCTGCACACTGAGCTGGTGTGAAGCCTGCTGTGCAAAATAATAAATATAAACACTAAACAGTGAAACAATGAACAACCTGGAGACCAACCCAGAGTCCATCTGCCTTCCTTCCTAAGGAGGACTTTGGGGTCTGTTCTGCACACTGAGCTGGTGAGAAGCCTGGTGTGCAGAATAATAAAAATAAACAACCTGGAGAACAACCCAGAGCCCGTTTGTTTCCTTCCTAACTTTGGCAAAAGAGCCTCCCCTCTCAGGGGGAGCCAGGGGAGTGCAAAGCTCTCTCTCCAGACTTCCAGCAGCCATTTCTCCCCCTGGGGAGCCCCCAGGCTGCACCTTTGCCTTTGTGCTTGCCTTCCTTCCTAAAGAGGACTTGGGGGTCAGTTCTGCACACTGAGCTGGTACAAAGCCTGATGTGCAGAACAATAAAAATAAATATAAACAGTAAAACAATAAACAACCTGGAGAAGGAGACCAACCCAGAGTCCATTTGCCTTCCTTCCTAAAGAGGACTTTGGGGTCTGTTCTTCTGCACTGTACACTGGTGTGAAGCCTGGTGTGCAGAATAATAAATATAAACAATGAACAACCTGGAGAACAACCCAGAGCCCATCTGCCTTCCTTCCTAAGGAGGACTTTTGGGGTCAGTTCTGCACACTGAGCTGGTACAAAGCCTGGTGTGCAGAACAATAAAAACAAACAATAAAACAATGAGAACAACCCAGAATCCATCTCCCTTCCTGCCTGACTTTGGCAGAAAGCCCTCCCCTCTCTGGGTGAGATGTGTGGGTGGGAATGTCACACTGGGATGTTGCAGCCAGCAGAAAGCCATCCTGGAGGATCTGCTCACCGACATCCCCGTGCACTTCGACTTCCTCTTCTCCGACTCCCACGCCGAGGTCATTTCTGGGAAGCAGGAAGGTAGGTGGGGAAGTAGCTGGGAATTATTTGGGACTAAAGTTTAATGGGAGTGAAGCTGGAAAATATTTGGGATTTTCTTTAATGGAATTGATTCTGGAAGATATTCGGGATTTTCTTCAGTGGAATTAAAGCTGGAAATATTTGGGATTTTCTTTAATGGAATTGAAGTTGGAAATATTTGGGATTTCCTTCAGTGGAGTTGAAGCTGGAAATATTTGGGATTTTCTTTAATGGAATTGATTCTGGAAGATAGTTGGGATTTTCTTTAATGGAATTGAATCTGGAAAATATTTGGGATTTTCTTCAGTGGAGTTGAAGCTGGAAATATTTGGGATTTTCTTTAATGGAATTGATTCTGGAAGATAGTTGGGATTTTCTTTAATGGAATTGAATCTGGAAAATATTTGGGATTTTCTTCAGTGGAATTGAAGCTGGAAATATTTGGGATTTTCTTTAATGGAATTGAAGTTGGAAATATTTGGGATTTCCTTCAGTGGAGTTGAAGCTGGAAATATTTGGGATTTTCTTTAATGGAATTGATTCTGGAAGATAGTTGGGATTTTCTTTAATGGAATTGAATCTTGAAAATATTTGGGATTTTCTTCAATGGAGTTGAAGCTGGAAAATATTTGGGATTTCCTTCAGTGGAATTAAATCTGGAAATATTTGGGATTTCCTTTCACAGAATTGAATCTTGAAAATATTTGGGATTTCCTTCAATGGAATTGAATCTTGAAAATATTTGGGATTTTCTTCAGTGGAATTGAAGCTGGAAAATATTTAGGATTTCCAAGGGGTGATTTGGGGAATTTTTTGTTGTTGTTTTCAAATCCTGCTTTTCTTGGGAGCCTTTGTTCCTCGGGAGATCTGGAGTGTGGGGATGAGCTCCTGATAGGCCAAATCTTTGCTGATTATCCCTGAAAATTTAATGGAATTGAATCCAGTTCCTCTGGAGGGAGGGGAAGGATAAATCACCACATTCCTGATGGATGGAATTTTGCAGGATGAGATAATTTCATATATTTTGGTGTGATCACTTAAAATCCCTTTAAAAATTCATTTCCTTCCTTCCTCTCCTGATTTTTACCCATCAGAGTGTCTTTAATTCATTCACTCAGGAATTTTATCCTGGCATTGACCTGGGAGAGGAGAAAACCATCAGGAATTCCTGATTCCTCAGGAATTAATGATTTCCCAGCACTTCTAAAATTTTAAAAAAATAAAAATAAGCAACAGCAGAGCTTAACTCTGAAATAAGGAAATTAAAATGTTTCACTTTGCTCTCAAGTTCATAATCCAGCTATTCCTGATATTCCTGAATTCCTAGATTTTTTTTTTTTCCACCTGCAGGAGTTTATGCATGGATTGGGATCAACTTTGTCCTTGGAAGATTTGAGCACACGGACGATGGTGAGGGGCTGAAAGAAAGGGGATGCAATTCCAGCCAGATGTTGGGATGCCATTCCAGCCATGGGAATTGCAATTCCAGATGTTGGGATACCATTCCAGCCATGGGAATTGCAATTCCAGCCATGGGAATTGCATTGCCAGATGTTGGGATGCCATTCCAGCCATGGGAATTGTGGGGGTGCTCATCCCAGAAAGTGAATGCAGGGATCCCATTTCCTCCCTGCCTGTGTCCTGGTGATTTCTCTGTATCCTGGGGATTTTCCCAGTGGATTTTCCCTGATTCCCAGTATTTTTTTCCCTGTTCCCCAGGGATCTTTCCCTGTTCCCCAGTGATTATTCCCAAGTTTTCCCTGTTTTCCAGAGGATGAGGCCGTGGTGGAGGTGCAGATCCCAGACAGTGAGCACAGGGATTTTCCCTGTTCCCCACTGATTTTTTTCCCTCTTTCCCAGTGATCTTTCCCTGTTCCCCAGGGATCTTTCCCTGTTCCCAGGGATTATTCCCAAGTTTTCCCCACTGATTTCCCCCTGTTTTGCAGAGGATGAGGCCGTGGTGGAGGTGCACATCCCAGAAAGTGAACACAGGGATTTTCCCTCTTTCCCACTGATTTTTCCCTATTCCCAGTGATCTTACCCTGTCCTCACTGACCTTTCCCTGTTCCCCAGGGATCATTCCCTGTTCCCCAGGGATCTTTCCCTATTCCCAGGGATTATTCCCTGTCCCCAGCGATCATTCCCTATTCCCAGGGGTTATTCCCAAGTTTTCCCCCTGTTTTGCAGAGGATGAGGCCGTGGTGGAGGTGCAGATCCCAGGCAGTGAGCACAGGGATCATTCCTTGTTCCCCAGCGATCATTCCCTGTTCCCAGGGATCTTTCCCTATTCCCAGGGATCATTCCCTGTTCCCAGGGGTTATTCCCAAGTTTTCCCCCTGTTTTGCAGAGGATGAGGCCGTGGTGGAGGTGCAGATCCCAGGCAGTGAGCCCCACCATCCCATTTTCAGGAAGAGGACCGTGGGCATCCTGGACATGGGCGGCGTCTCCACGCAGATCGCCTACGAGGTGCCCCAAAGTGTAAGCCTTGCCTCCCCTCACCAGGTCATTATCCAGGAATTCCCCCTCCCCTCAGGAATGATTTTAACTCCTTTTCCCTTCTCTCCCATCCTCTGGGATCCTCCATCCCATCCCATTCCCAAAATGGCAGCGCGAGGCCTCCGCCAGCCGAGAATTCCTTGGGTTTCTCCCTTCCCATCACTCCAATCCTGCTTTAATCCTACAGTTTTTAGTCTTTATGGATAATGTTAAATCCTTTAGATTCCCAAATTTGCACCCTGGGGCTTAAACCCCAAAAATCCTATAAAAAACCTTCCATAAAAATGACTTTTGCTCTTAATTTCCGGGAGAAATGGAATTAAATGTCACCGAATTGCTTTGTCCCAAATGGAACAAAAATTGTTCCAATCCCACTGAGTTCTGGAGCAATTCCTGAATTTTTCAAGCTGAACTTCCCATGAAATTCATTGGGAATTATGTAAAGGAAAAGCAGCATCAAATCCCTGTGTTTATCCCTATTTATCAATAGATAAATTGAGCTTTTAATCCCTGTGGAATGATCTTTCCCTAATTAATTTTCTGTTTAAATTAAAAGAGGGTGTAAGAAATCATTTGGAATTATTAAAATCTGGACATTCAGCTCCAGAGCAGATCCAGTCAAATATCAGCTGGGAAAATAGGGATGAAAATTCCTGCCTGTGGGGTGGTCTTATCTGGGCATAAATGGATCTAAAATGGGAATTTTGGTCCTGGAATCTGTCCTGGGAATCAGGAAGGGCAGGGGGGAAGTGCAGCACTGAATTCAGAAGCCACAATCCACATTTTTCCATGGGAGAGGAAAATTCTTGGGCTTTGCAGGGCCAGGAATCTGAAATTCCAAGATTTTGCTGTCCCTAGGAAGTGATCTTTTTCAAAATGCTGTGGGAGGTGATTATTCCCAAGGAAAACTCTTTTATTTTGATCTCCCTGTGAAATAATCTTGGATTTTACAAATCAAATGGGAGAGGTGATCATTCCCAAAAAAAAACTCCTTTATTTTGCTCTGCCTATGAAATAATCTTGGATTTTCCAAATAATGTGGGAAATTATTTTTTCCGGAGGAACAATCAAATATCTGGGTTTTAAAGGGCTGGAAAACATTGGAAAAGCTGCCCAGGGAATGTGGGGTTCTCATTCCTGGGAATATCCAAAAACCCAGGGATGTGGCTCTTTGTTAGATTGATGATTTCAAGGTCTTTTCCAACCAGAAGAATTCCATGGTCCTGTGGAAATATCCTTTATCCAGAGACTTTGCAGTGTCTGCATAGACACCCATTTAGAGACATCCCAAAAAATTCACTGTAGGATGGGAAAAGAGATGGGCACGAAGGAGCTGAGTGAGGGGTGAACTCAGAGACATCCAGGACATCCCAAAAATTCATTTTAGGATCAGGAAAGAGATGGGTGTGAGGGAGATGGGTGAAGGGTGAATTTAAAGGCATCCAGGGCATCCCAAAAAATTAATTTTAGGATTGGGAGAGAGATGAAAGAGATGGGCATGAAGGAGATGAGCAAGGGGTGAATTTTGAGACATCCAGATCATCCCAAAAAATTAATTTAGGATCAGGGAAAGAGATGAGCATGAAAAAGCTGGGTGAGGGATGAACTTAGAGGCATCCAGGACATCCCAAAAATTAATTTTAGGATCAGGAAAGAGCTGAGCATGAAAGAACTGAGTGGGGGGTGAATTTAAGGGCATCCAGGGCATCCCAAAAAATTCATTTTAGGATCAGGAAAGAGATGGGTGTGAGGGAGATGGGTGAAGGGTGAATTTAAAGGCATCCAGGGCATCCCAAAAAATTCATTTAGGATGGGGAAAGAGCTGGGCATGAAAGAGCTGAGCGAGGGATGAACTTAGAGGCATATGAAACATCCCAAAAATTCATTTTAGGATGGGGAAAGAGCTGAGCAAGAGATGAACTTAGAGACATCCAGGACATCCCAAAAAATTGATTTTAGGCTCGTGGAAAGAGCTGAGCAAGGGATGAACTTAGGGACATATGAAACATCCAAAAAAATTCACTTTAGGCTTGGGGAAAGAGCTGAGCAAGGGGTGAACTTAGAGACATCCAGGACCCCCCAAAGCATTCCCTCCAGGCTGGGGCTCAGCCTGCTGCTCCCTGGCTGTCTCTGCAGGAGGAGGTGGCCAAGACCCTGCTGGCAGAGTTCCAGGACAATTCCATGATCCTATGGAAATGCCCTTTATCCAGAGACTTTGCAGGGCAGGAATTACAGATAGGAGAGGACAGCATGAAAGAGCTGAGTGAGGGGTGGATTTAAAGGCATCCAGGTCATCCCAAAAAATTCATTTTAGGATCAGGAAAGAGATGGGTGTGAGGGAGATGGGCGAAGGGTGAATTTAAAGGCATCCAGGACATCCCAAAAAATTCATTTAGGATGGGGAAAGAGCTGGGCATGAAAGAGCTGAGCGAGGGATGAACTTAGAGGCATATGAAACATCCCAAAAATTCATTTTAGGATGGGGAAAGAGCTGAGCAAGAGATGAACTTAGAGACATCCAGGACATCCCAAAAAATTGATTTTAGGCTCGTGGAAAGAGCTGAGCAAGGGATGAACTTAGGGACATATGAAACATCCAAAAAAATTCACTTTAGGCTTGGGGAAAGAGCTGAGCAAGGGGTGAACTTAGAGACATCCAGGACCCCCCAAAGCATTCCCTCCAGGCTGGGGCTCAGCCTGCTGCTCCCTGGCTGTCTCTGCAGGAGGAGGTGGCCAAGACCCTGCTGGCAGAGTTCAACCTGGGCTGCGATGCCCACCAGACGGAGCACGTGTACCGCGTGTACGTGGCCACCTTCCTGGGCTTCGGCGGCAACGCGGCGCGCAGGAGGTACGAGCAGAGCCTGCTGGCCAGCAGCCTGCTGAGCAACAGGTAAAGGGCAGCTGCTGTCCCTGAAAATCAGCCTGCTGATTTGTTTTAGTGTGGTAGAGTCAGCTCTCAGTATGAGCAGAGCCTGCTGGCCAGCAGCCTGCTGAGCAACAGGTAAAGGGCAGCTGCTGTCCCTGAAAATCAGCCTGCTGATTTGTTTTAGTGTGGTAGAGTCAGCTCTCAGTATGAGCAGAGCCTGCTGGCCAGCAGCCTGCTGAGCAACAGGTAAAGGGCAGCTGCTGTCCCTGAAAATCAGCCTGCTGATCTGTTTTAGTATGGTAGAGCCTGCTGTCCAGCAGCCTGCTGAGCAACAGGTAAAGGGCAGCTGCTGTCCCTGAAAATCAGCCTGCTGATCTGTTTTAGTATGGTAGAATCAGCTCTCAGTATGAGCAGAGCCTCCTGTCCAGCAGCCTGCTGAGCAACAGGTAAAGGGCAGCTGCTGTCCCTGAAAATCAGCCTGCTGATCTGTTTTAGTATGGTAGAATCAGCTCTCAGTATGAGCAGAGCCTCCTGTCCAGCAGCCTGCTGAGCAACAGGTAAAGGGCAGCTGCTGTCCCTGAAAATCAGCCTGCTGATCTGTTTTAGTATGGTAGAATCAGCTCTCAGTATGAGCAGAGCCTGCTCTCCATCTGCCTGTTGAGCAACAGGTAAAGGCAGCTGAAAATCAACCTTTTAATTTCTTTTGATATGGTAGAGTCAGCTCTCCAGCAGCCTGCTCAGCAACAGGTAAAGGGCAGCTGCTGTCCCTGAAAATGAACCTTCTGCTTTGTCTGGGTGTGATGGAGTCAGTGCTCAGGGATTGGGAGCTAAACCAGGATCCTGTTTGCATTCCTGGGTGAGAAGATCTCCCCTGCTGGACTCCTGCAGTGAGCAGTGGGGATGGAGAGGTGGGAACTGCTCTGTGCAATCCCTGTCACTGTGCAGACCCTGAGAGACACGAGGGCAGCAATGAACTGCAGAGTTCCTTTCTCCTCTCCTGAACCCTGCTCTGTGTGTTTCTATCTGGGTCACAGGAACAGGCAACCAGGAGCCTTCTGGCTGTCCTGGGGAAATGGGTGTGCTGCAAGAATTTTGGTAGAGTGGTAATTAGCACTTTGCCTTAGATGATTCCTACAATACATAACTGAATTCTCTTTTCTTCTGTCTCTGAGACCTTTTACACCTTTCCCAAAACCCTTTACTTTTAGTGATTCCTACAATGCATAACTAAATTATTCTCTCTCTAAAACCTGCATTTACAACTTTCCAAAACCCTTTACTTTCTAAATCTTTTTCTTCTTTCTCTAAGACTTGCATTACACCTTTCCCAAAACCCTTTCCTTTAGATGATCCCTACAATGCATAACTAATTTTTTCTCCTTTCTCCCACCTCCGAGCCCTGATTTTACACCTTCCCCAAACCCCTTTACTTTTAACAATCCCTCCAATACATAACTATTTTTTTCTCTTTTCTCCCATCTCCAAGCCCTGATTTTACACCTTCCCCAAACCCCTTTACTTTCAATGATCTAAATCTTTTGGTTTTCTTCTCTAAGACTTGCATGACACCTTCCCCAAACCCCTTTACTTTTAACAACCCCCACAACCCATAACTAATTTTTTCTCTTTTCTCCCACCTCCGAGCCCCGATCCTGCACCTCTCCCCACTCCCCTTTGTCCCTAACGCCCCCTGGTGCGCTGTGTCCCGCAGGCAGAGCGGGCTGAGCCCGGAGTCGCCCTTCCTGGACCCGTGCTTGCCGCGGGACGCTCGGGACGAGCTGCAGCAGGGCGGGCTCACCCTGCACCTGCGGGGCACCGGCGACTTCCAGCTGTGCCGCCAGCTGCTGCAGCCGCTGCTCAACCGCACCAACGGCAGCCAGAGCGCCCTGAACGGCGTCTTCCAGCCGCCCGTGCACTTCCAGAGCAGCGAGTTCTACGGCTTCTCCGAGTTCTACTACTGCACCGAGGACGTGCTGAGGATGGGCGGCGAGTACAGCGCCGCCAGGTTCGCCAGGGCTGCGCAGGTGAGGGAGAGGGGACAGCCTGGAGCAGCTCTGCACCAAGGTTTTGTTCCTCAAGTCCTGCAGCCTTAAACTTTGGCTTAAGAGAGTCCAGATTCCTAAATTCACTAAAGCTGCTCAGGTGAGGGACAGGGAGCATCCTAGAGCAGCTCTGCACCAAAGTTTTGTTCCTCAAGTCCTGCAGGCTTAAACTTTGCCTTAAGAGATTGTAAATTCACTAAAGCTGCTCAGGTGAGGGACAGGGAGCATCCTAGAGCAGCTCTGCACCAAAGTTTTGTTCCTCAAGTCCTGCAGGCTTAAACTTTGGCTTAAGAGAGTCCAGATTCCTAAATTTATTAAAGCTGCTCAGGTGAGCAGCCTAGAAAAGCTCTGCACCTCTGCACCAGGATTTTGTTCCCAAAGTCCTGCAGGCTTAAACTTTGCCTTAAGAGATTGTAAATTCACTAAAGCTGCTCAGGTGAGGGACAGGGAGCATCCTAGAGCAGCTCTGCACCAAAGTTTTGTTCCTCAAGTCCTGCAGGCTTAAACTTTGGCTTAAGAGAGTCCAGATTCCTAAATTCACTAAAGCTGCTCAGGTGAAGGAGAGGGGGCAGTTCATCACTTAGATCTGCTCTCCACAAGGACTTCATTCCCAAAGTCCTGCAGCCCAAAACATTGATTCCACCCCAATTTGCAAATGTGGCTCAAAACATTCCCACAAAATTTGGGGTTTGCCTTACTGGCAGTGCAGGCTGCTGTTATTTTTTAGGGTTTGATATTTCAGAGCCCTTTTTCTGGCAAGATTTTCCTTCTCCAGGCAGAAGGAATGCTGGAATCATTCCCCTTTTTCCTGTTTTTTGGGTTTTTTTGTTTCCCTGCAGGATTATTGTGCCATTTTCCAGGTGTTATTCCTAAAGAGTTCAGTGTGTTGGAGACAGTTAAAACTACACCAAAACAGAGGGATGAGTCAATCTGGCAATTCCCTGAAAACAGAGGGACAATTTTCACCTCCAAGGATATTCCCAGAGTGTTTAACATTAACTCCACCCCAAATTCCCAATGTGGATCAAAATATTCCCACAAAATTCGGGATTTGCCTTACTGGATATCCCCAGAGAGTTTAACATTAATTCCACCCCAAATTCCAAGTTGGGCTCACAATATTCCCATGAATTTCGGGATTTGCCTCGCTGGCAGCGCAAGCCGCTGTTATTTTTTAGGGTTTGCTGTTTCAGAGCTCTTTTTCTGGCAGGATTTTCCCTTCTGCAGGCAGAAGGAATGCTGGGATCATTCCCCTTTTCCCGTTGTTTTGCTTTCCCGCAGGATTATTGTGCCACCAGGTGGTCGGTGCTGCAGGAGCGCTTCGAGCGCGGGCTCTACGCCCCGCACGCGGATCTGCACCGGCTCAAGTGAGCGGGGCTGGGAGCCGGGATCTGGGATTTGGGATTCGGGATTCGGGCAGGAAATCCCTCCTGCACGGCCGCCAGGGCCTGGCCGTCTCATTGGATCACTGGAACTTGGAAAAAACCTTGGGAAAGGCCTGGGAGTTGGGAGAAAAACACCCTTGGAAAAGGCTGAGAATTCCCTGTTTAATTGTGCCCTGCAGTCGCTGGAATGCTGAGCTGAGCTTAAGCTGTTCAGCCTGGCTGATCCCAGTGTCCTGAACTGATCCCAGTGTGCTGATCCCAGTGTCCTGAACTGATCCCAATGTGCTGATCCCAGTGTCCTGAACTGATCCCAGTGTCCTGAACTGATCCCAATGTGCTGATCCCAGTGTGCTGATCCCAGTGTCCTGAACTGATCCCAGTGTCCTGAACTGATCCCAATGTGCTGATCCCAGTGTCCTGAACTGATCCCACTGTCCTGAACAGATCCCAGTGTTCCTGACCTGATCCCAGTGTGCTGAACTGATCCCAATGTGCTGATCCCTCTGTTCCTGGCTGATCCCAGTGTCCTGAACTGATCCCAGTGTTCTGATCCCACTGTTCCTGGCTGATCCCAGTGTCCTGAACTGATCCCAATGTTCTGATCCCACTGTTCCTGGCTGATCCCAGTGTCCTGAACTGATCCCAATGTTCTAATCCCACTGTTCCTGGCTGATCCCAGTGTGCTGAACTGATCCCAGTGTTCTGATCCCACTATTCCTGGCTGATCCCAGTGTGCTGAACTGATCCCAGTGTTCTGATCCCACTATTCCTGGCTGATCCCAGTGTCCCTAACTGATCCCACTGTTCCTGAACTGATCCCAATGTTCTGATCCCACTATCCCTGGCTGACCCCCCTGTCCTGATCCCACCTTTCCTACCTGACCCACTCCCCCTGTTCCCCAGGTTCCAGTGTTTCAAGTCCGCCTGGATGTTCGAGGTTTTCCACCGGGGCTTTTCCTTCCCGGAGAGCTACGGCAGCCTGCGCACGGCGCTGCAGGTCTACGACAAGGAGGTGCAGTGGACCCTGGGGGCCATCCTGTACCGCACCCGCTTCCTGCCCCTGAGGTACGGAGCCCGGAGCAGCCTGGGGCAGTGCTGGGCTGCCAGGAGCTGGGAGCCTTCAGCTCCTGGGATTTAAACTGCATTCCCCAAAATGGGCCCAGATTCCTGCCCCGCGCTGAGCTGCAAGGGGAATTGTGTCTCCAAAGCATGTCTGCTCTTTTCCAGGGACTTTGATATCTGGGAAGAGCCTTTGAGGCTGGGATTTTGGGGATGGGAAGAGCTGGGGAGCCTTCAGCTCATGGCCTTTAAACTGCATTCCCCAAAATGGGCCCAGATTCCTGCCCCGCGCTGAGCTGGAACGGGAATTTTGCCTCCAAAGCATGTCTGCTCTTTTCCAGGGACTTTGATATCTGGGAAGAGCCTTTTGGGGATGGGAAGAGCTGGGGATCCTTCAGCTCGTGGGTTTTAAACTGCATTCCCCAAAATGGGCCCAGATTCCTGCACTGAGCTGCAAGGGGAATTTTGTCTCCAAAGCATGTCTGCTCTTTTCCAGGGACTTCATCTCAAAAATCTGGGAGGAGCCTTTGGGGCTGGGATTTTTGGGATGGGAAGAGCTGGGGATCCCTCCACCTGTGCTTTTTGGAGCCTGTTCCCCAAAATGAGCTCAGATTCCTGCCCCAAGCCAAGGAATTTTGCCTCCAAAGCATGTCTGCTGTTTTCCAAGGACATCCTCTCAAAAATCCGGGAAGAGCCTTTGGGAAGGGGAATTCTGGGATGGGAAGAGGTGGTGATCCCTCAAATTGTGGTTTTAAGGCACTCTCCTCCCCAAAGGGGCTCTGATTCCTGCCCTGAGCCAAGTTGGAAGTGGAATTTTGCCTCCATAGCGTGTCCATTGTCCCTCTGCTCTTCCCCAAGGCTCTCAAAATCTGGGAAAAGCCTTTGGGAGGGAAATTTTGCAATAGGAAGAGGTGGTGATCCCTCAGCTTGTGCTTTTTAGATACAACCCCCCCTAACTGGGCTTTGATTCCCACCCTGTCTCCTTCCCACCAAGTCCAAAACGGAATTTTCCCTCCAAGCCGTGCCCGTTGTCCCTCTGCTCTTTTCCAAGGACATCCTCTCAAAATCTGGGAAAAGCCTTTGGGAGAGGATTTTGGAGATGGGAACTTGAGGTTTTTAGAGCCTCAACTTGTGCTCTTTCGAGCTCACTCCACCAAGTGAGCTCTGCTTCCCACCAAGTCCAAAACGGGATTTTCCCTCCAAGCCGTGCCCGTTGTCCCTCTGCTCTTTTCCCAGGGACATCCAGCAGGAAAATTTCCGTGGGATTCACTCCCACTGGAGGAGCTTCTCCTTTGTCTACAACCACTACCTGTTCCTGGCCTGCTTCCTGGTGGTGCTGCTCTCCATCCTGCTCTACCTGCTCCGGCTGCGCCGCATCCACCGCCGGGTGTTCCACGGGAGCAGCTCCTCCCCGGCCCTCTGGATCCAGGAGGGGCTCCCCCCCCAGAAAATCCCGGTGTGAGATTCCAGGATGGAGGATTCATCCACACACACACAAAAAAAAAAAGCCATTTTTGCCTCAGGGTTCCTCCTTTTTTTGCCCCTTGCGGAAGCAGAGTTGGGAATTCCAGGCAGGCTTAGGAATTCCAGGGGAATGGGGTGGTGAGGGATAAAAAAATGCCAAAAATGACTTTGCTGGGAATGTTGCACTTTGGGGGGGTGCAGGAGAGGATGGGTTGAGTTCCCACCTTTGGGAGAGGCTGAAATCCTGGGATGAGCTTGGATTTTCCTGGCTGGATTCCAGCACTGCCGTCCCTGCTCTCAGATTGGAGTCTTGAGGAACAGCATGTTCCACAAGCAGGAAAATAAAAACCTTTTAGGACATTTTATGTGATTTTTTTTCCCCTTCTGGAATCACTCCTGGGATGGAGAAGGAAAATCCCTCGCATCCAATGCCGTGCTTCCACAAAAAACTGCTTCCATCACTTCTGCTCCCTCCTTTTTCCTTGGAAGTTTCACCCTCCCAGTGGCACCAGTCACTGCTTTTAATCCCTGATTTCTGTCCCATAATCACGGAGAGACCTCCCAGAAACTCCAGGAATGTGAAGAGAACTGGAAAAGCAGAGGAGAACGAGCACAGGGTCTCTCTGAGCCCTCTGGTAATTTATATTTTATTTAAACCCGTTGATTTTACTTGAAAGTCGAGTTTGTCCATGATTAAAAGTGGGATTTCTATGAACCTTTGGGGTGTGGGTGTTTTATTTGATAATTCTCCAGGTGGGAAACTTGCAAAGAGGGTGGGTGGGTGAGATTCCCGGGAAGGATGGGGCGGGATCCCCCCGGGAACAAAGGGGCTGTGCCCGCAGCGCCGGGGGAAGCGCCCCTCGGGCCGGGGACACCTCGCCCCTGCTGGGGCGCCCGGAGTCCCATTGTTGTTTCCAAAGTCCCGTTATTATTCCCAAAGTCCCATTGTTATTCCCGAAATTCCATTGTTATTCCCCAGGCCCCATTGTCCGGGCCATTGTTGGGACCAAATAACGCGTGAAGCTCCTGAGAGCCGGAATGAGCCCGGAGGACTCGCGGGGCCCTGGTCCCGTGTCCCGGGGTCCCTGTCCCGTTCCTGGGTCCCTGTCCCGTTCCTGGGACCCTGTCCTGTGTCCCTGTCCCTTCCCTGGGACCCTGTCCCAGCCTGGGATCCCCGTGTCCCTGTGTCCCGGGGTCCCTGTCCCGTTCCTGTGTCCCTGTCCCAGGGTCCCCTCCCTGTATCCCCGTGTCCCTGAATCCCTGTCCCTGTGTCCCTGCCCTTTCTCTGTGTCCTTCCTGTGTCCCTGTCCCCTCCCTGGGTCTCTGTCCCCGTGTCCCTGTGTCCCCTCCCTGTATCCCTGGGTCTCTGTCCCTTCCCCATGTCCCTGTCCCATCCCTTGGTCCCTGAATCCCTGTCCCTGTGTCCTCCCCCTTCTCTGTGTCCTTTCCGTGTCCCTTCTCTGTCTCTCCCTTCCCCGTGTCCCTGTCCCTTCCCTGTGTCCCTGTCCCTCTGTCCCTTGATCCCTGTGTCCTTGTCCCTGTCCCCGTGNCCCCTAACTGGGCTTTGATTCCCACCCTGTCTCCTTCCCACCAAGTCCAAAACGGAATTTTCCCTCCAAGCCGTGCCCGTTGTCCCTCTGCTCTTTTCCAAGGACATCCTCTCAAAATCTGGGAAAAGCCTTTGGGAGAGGATTTTGGAGATGGGAACTTGAGGTTTTTAGAGCCTCAACTTGTGCTCTTTCGAGCTCACTCCACCAAGTGAGCTCTGCTTCCCACCAAGTCCAAAACGGGATTTTCCCTCCAAGCCGTGCCCGTTGTCCCTCTGCTCTTTTCCCAGGGACATCCAGCAGGAAAATTTCCGTGGGATTCACTCCCACTGGAGGAGCTTCTCCTTTGTCTACAACCACTACCTGTTCCTGGCCTGCTTCCTGGTGGTGCTGCTCTCCATCCTGCTCTACCTGCTCCGGCTGCGCCGCATCCACCGCCGGGTGTTCCACGGGAGCAGCTCCTCCCCGGCCCTCTGGATCCAGGAGGGGCTCCCCCCCCAGAAAATCCCGGTGTGAGATTCCAGGATGGAGGATTCATCCACACACACACAAAAAAAAAAAGCCATTTTTGCCTCAGGGTTCCTCCTTTTTTTGCCCCTTGCGGAAGCAGAGTTGGGAATTCCAGGCAGGCTTAGGAATTCCAGGGGAATGGGGTGGTGAGGGATAAAAAAATGCCAAAAATGACTTTGCTGGGAATGTTGCACTTTGGGGGGGTGCAGGAGAGGATGGGTTGAGTTCCCACCTTTGGGAGAGGCTGAAATCCTGGGATGAGCTTGGATTTTCCTGGCTGGATTCCAGCACTGCCGTCCCTGCTCTCAGATTGGAGTCTTGAGGAACAGCATGTTCCACAAGCAGGAAAATAAAAACCTTTTAGGACATTTTATGTGATTTTTTTTCCCCTTCTGGAATCACTCCTGGGATGGAGAAGGAAAATCCCTCGCATCCAATGCCGTGCTTCCACAAAAAACTGCTTCCATCACTTCTGCTCCCTCCTTTTTCCTTGGAAGTTTCACCCTCCCAGTGGCACCAGTCACTGCTTTTAATCCCTGATTTCTGTCCCATAATCACGGAGAGACCTCCCAGAAACTCCAGGAATGTGAAGAGAACTGGAAAAGCAGAGGAGAACGAGCACAGGGTCTCTCTGAGCCCTCTGGTAATTTATATTTTATTTAAACCCGTTGATTTTACTTGAAAGTCGAGTTTGTCCATGATTAAAGTGGGATTTCTATGAACCTTTGGGGTGTGGGTGTTTTATTTGATAATTCTCCAGGTAGGAAACTTCCAAAGAGGGTGGGTGGGTGAGATTCCCGGGAAGGATGGGGCGGGATCCCCTCGGGCCGGGGACACCTCGCCCCTGCTGGGGCGCCCGGAGTCCCATTGTTGTTTCCAAAGTCCCGTTATTATTCCCAAAGTCCCATTGTTATTCCCGAAATTCCATTGTTATTCCCCAGGCCCCATTGTCCGGGCCATTGTTGGGACCAAATAACGCGTGAAGCTCCTGAGAGCCGGAATGAGCCCGGAGGACTCGCGGGGCCCTGGTCCCGTGTCCCGGGGTCCCTGTCCCGTTCCTGGGTCCCTGTCCCGTTCCTGGGACCCTGTCCTGTGTCCCTGTCCCTTCCCTGGGACCCTGTCCCAGCCTGGGATCCCCGTGTCCCTGTGTCCCGGGGTCCCTGTCCCGTTCCTGTGTCCCTGTCCCAGGGTCCCCTCCCTGTATCCCCGTGTCCCTGAATCCCTGTCCCTGTGTCCCTGCCCTTTCTCTGTGTCCTTCCTGTGTCCCTGTCCCCTCCCTGGGTCTCTGTCCCCGTGTCCCTGTGTCCCCTCCCTGTATCCCTGGGTCTCTGTCCCTTCCCCATGTCCCTGTCCCATCCCTTGGTCCCTGAATCCCTGTCCCTGTGTCCTCCCCCTTCTCTGTGTCCTTTCCGTGTCCCTTCTCTGTCTCTCCCTTCCCCGTGTCCCTGTCCCTTCCCTGTGTCCCTGTCCCTCTGTCCCTTGATCCCTGTGTCCTTGTCCCTGTCCCCGTGTCCCTGTCCCTTCCCTCTGTCCCATCCCTGTCCCTGTCCCCCTGTCCAGACCGGTTCCCTGCCTGGCACAAGGAATCAGCACACCCAGGTTTTCCCTAAAGGCTGAGGAGGGATTTGGGATTTCCTGGGAGTGTTCCTGAGCATCCTCCCCCTTTCCCCGCCCGACCCTCTTCACTTCCTGCCTCTTCTCCCTTTTCCTTGGATGAGCCTTTCCCAAGCCCAGAGGGACTGCAGGGTTCCTGAGGTGACTTCCCTGGATCCCATCCCTGGATCCCATCCCTGGATCTCATCCCTGGATCCCATCCCTGGATCTCATCCCTGGCTCCCGACCCTCCAGAGCTCTGCTTTAGGACAGGATTTTGCCATTTAGTGGGAAGGGCCGGGAATCCCCCAGCCCTGTAGGAAAAGACAGAACCCAACCCTCATTCCCAGATTTTCGTGGGATCCCCTCTCGCTGTGTTCCCTCCAGCTGGATTTATTTTTTTTTTCCTTCCTAGAAATTCACTCTCTTAGAGTTTTTTTTTGTGGGAAAAGCTTCATTTTCCCATTTCCTCCTCGTCTCCTGGGGAGCTGCACATCGGGAATCCTCCAGGAAATTGGGAATGGATGCGGGGCGGGTCCTTTGTCGTTTTGTCAGGAGCTTCCCGGGGGGAATTCGCTTTCCAGCACCCGATTCCTTTCACCCCCTGCTCATCCCTGAGGAATCCCAGACAGGGAATGAGAAGCACTCGTTCAGCGCCTCGTGCTGGGATTTTCCAGGAAATCCAGGAGCTGCCATTCCAGGGAGATTCCAGCTCTCTCTCCCCACCCTTCTCCCGACAGGTTAAGGAGGGAAATAAAGGAATCTTTTCTTTCTCTGGGAATACCTGGAGCCATCCCCAAGTCTCTGTGCCTGCAGGGAAATGCTCCTGCTGGGAGGATTTCTCTGGAATTTGGGTTTTTCCCACCTTGGCTGTGAGATTTTCCATAGGTTTGGTTGATGGGGGGCTGCCCCACCCCTGGAGGAGTCCCAGGCCAGGAATAACCTGGGATGGTGGAAGGTTCTCAGCAGGGGCTGGAGATGATTTTATCCCTTCCCGCCCAAACCATTCCGTTATTCCAAGCTGGAGAAATCCCCATAAGGATTAAAAACCAAAATTGCTTTTAAGGAGGGGAAACACTGATTGATCTCTCCAGAATTTTGGGATTTCTCAGCCATCGGGATCTGGCTCCTCAGTCACCCACTGCAGGAACTTCCCAAGGAACCCTTGGGTGTGAAAACGGCCGCGTGGCCCTAAAATTCCCGCAGTTTTTGGGCATCTCCAGGATCATCTCAGCAGGGAAAAGCTTTTGGGGAGCTGCTGCCGGCGTCGGAGAGGTCGAGCCGCCCCGCGGAGCCCGCAGGGTGCGAACACCAGGACCGGGAGGCAATGAGCCTTTCCCAAAGAACTGCAAATGAGGGGAATTAGAGCGCCCAGCGGCCCGTGCCTCCGTTCCGGGAGCAGGGAGCGTGACCGGGACTCCTCGCTCGGAGCCCGCCCGTGTCCTCAGGGCAGGAGAAAGGGAAGGGTAGGACCGGGAATGGGCGCTGGGAGGGAGGCCAGGGCAGGGATTCGCCTGGAGCTGGGACTCGGGCAGGGATTTGGGATGAAAAAATCCACGTGCGGAATCACTGGATGCTGAAAATCGGGATCCACTCTTAGGAGCAGGCTCAGGGAGCTGGGAAGCGCTTTCCCTGTTTCCCAGACGCAGGAAGCATTTTTTTTTTTTCCCTGTGTGATTTCAAGCTGGTTCCAAATCCCTTTTTCCCCCCAAGTGCTTTTCCCTCGGCCTTACCCAGCCGCGGGATGAAGGGGGCAGCAAATTCCCGGGATCCAGCGCGGAGCCTCGCGGAGCTCTGCCGGATTCCTGCCGGGTGTTTCATCCCGAGCTCCTCCTTCCTTCCCTCAGCTGGAATTTTTCATGGATGCGCGGCAGTGTCCTCGGCCGACCCGTGCGGGGCCGGGCAGGCGCTGACACGTTCCTGCTCCCTGCGGCCCGGCTCGCTCATTCCAGCCGGGAATTGGCCCTGGAGCTGCTCCTGCCACACCTCTTCCCCCCGATGGCCCCAGGCTGCGGGACCTGCTGAGGGTCGGGATCCAGTTCCCGGCGTTTGTCCCATTCCCGGAGAATTCCTGGTGCAGGGAAAGGGCTGAGAGCTCATCCCATCACACCCCGTTCCCCGATCCCAGGTCGCTCCAAATCCCAGAGATCCCAGAACCCAGAGATCCCAGAACCCAGGGATCCCAGAACCCAGGGATCCCAGAACCCAGGGATCCCATATTGCAGGGATCCCACATCCCAGAAATCCCACATTCCAGAGATCCCACATCCCAGAAATCCCACATCCCAGGGATCCACATCCCAGAAATTCCACATCCCAGAGATCCCATATCTCAGAGATCCCAGAACCCAGAGATTCCCCATCCCAGAGAATCCAGAACCTAGAGATCCCATATCCCAGAAATGCCCCATCCCAGAGATCCCACATCCCAGGGATCCCACATCCCAGGGATCCCACATCCCAGGGATCCACATCCCAGAGATCCCATATCCCAGGGATCCCTTCTCTCTGGAAGTGACTTGGGCACTCACAGGGATCCAGGGGCAGCCCCAGCTCCTCTGGGAATTCCAGCCCAGCCCCTGCCCATCCTCACAGGGAGGAATTTCATTCCCAAAATCCCATTTATTTCCTTTAACGCTGGTGCCCGATCCAGTGCAACTTCCCTTCCCAATGAAAGAGATTGGGAATTGCTTCCAGAGCTGCTGGAATTGGAACAAACTCGGCTTTTCCAGTGGCTGGGGCTGAGAAGATGGAGTTGGGCCCTGAAGCTGGAATTCCCAGGTATGGATAAATCACCTTTGGGAAGGGATGGAAAAGCTGGGGAAGGGGAGAGGTCTCCTGATGGGAATGTTCTTGTAGCTGCACGGATGGAAATGTGTCCAGTGCTGGGCATTAAATTGGAATTTTTAATTGTGATGAGTAGAATTAAATTGGAATTGCTGTGCAGGAGGAGAACCCACGGGCAGCAGCTCTGTGCTGGAAAATCCTCTAAAATCAGAATACACTGGATAAACAGGAATATTCCTTCCAAAGTCACCTTTGGGAATACTTTCCTTTCTGTGTCCATCAACATCCTGCTGATTTCTTTGAAAACCCCACAGAACAGAGAGTTAAACACCCAGGGCCAAAGCTGGGGAGAAAATACTGGGGAATATTTTGGAATGTGGGAAATGCTGACACTGCTGCCCAGAACTGGCTCAGGAGACAGAATTCCAGGTTCTTAGATTCCTGTTATTTTCACACTCGAGGCAAAGGGGATAAAGAGAATTTTTAGGATGACTTAAAACCCTGAATGAAAAAACCCACAACCCCCCTGGCTGAGGAGATGCTCAGAATGAGGTGGGGATGATCCAGCTCTGATTTTTGGGAGAAGAACTGTTCCCCCCTGGGAATTCTCCAATCTAAGACTGTTATTTTTCCATGAGGAATTGTTTCGAATCTTTGGGACTCACAGGAGTAACTGCAGGACAAGCTGAGATAATAATAATAATAATAATAATAATAATAATAATAATAATAATTCTTCCCTGCTTTGCTTTGAGCTGCTGTAGGAGTTTCAGGAATATCCAGCAGCTGGAAAAGTGGGATTCTGCAGGGTTAAGGGTGCGGGAATCCAGGGAAATGCCAGCACTGGGAATTCCTGGGAATATCCAGGAAAAGCGGGATGCTGCAGGGTGTTAAGTGTGCGGGAGATGCCAACACTGGGAATTCCAGGGAATATGGAGCAGCTGGAAAAGTGGGATGCTGAAAGGTTAAAGCTGGGGGAATCCAGGGAGATGAGTTCTGGGAATTCCAGGGAATATTCAGAAGCTGGAAAAGCAGGATACTGAAAGGTTAAAGGTGGGGGAATCCAGGGAAATGCCAGCACTGGGAATTCCTGGGAATATCCAGGAAAAGCGGGATGCTGCAGGGTGTTAAGTGTGCGGGAGATGCCAACACTGGGAATTCCAGGGAATATGGAGCAGCTGGAAAAGTGGGATGCTGAAAGGTTAAAGCTGGGGGAATCCAGGGAGATGAGTTCTGGGAATTCCAGGGAATATTCAGAAGCTGGAAAAGCAGGATACTGAAAGGTTAAAGGTGGGGGAATCCAGGGAAATGCCAGCACTGGGAATTCCTGGGAATATCCAGGAAAAGCGGGATGCTGCAGGGTGTTAAGTGTGCGGGAGATGCCAACACTGGGAATTCCAGGGAATATGGAGCAGCTGGAAAAGTGGGATGCTGAAAGGTTAAAGCTGGGGGAATCCAGGGAGATGAGTTCTGGGAATTCCAGGGAATATTCAGAAGCTGGAAAAGCAGGATACTGAAAGGTTAAAGGTGGGGGAATCCAGGGAAATGCCAGCACTGGGAATTCCTGGGAATATCCAGGAAAAGCGGGATGCTGCAGGGTGTTAAGTGTGCGGGAGATGCCAACACTGGGAATTCCAGGCTGCCGAGCCAGAACCCCCTGGAATGGCAGGGACCGAATCACCCCGGAACCCTTAAACATTAAAATTCCCGCTGGGATAACTCCGAGCGTTCATCCCCCGCCAACCCCCGCAATACAAATCCACCTTCCTGACCCTTTTTCCCCGTTTTTTTTTGGGAAGCGCGGCCGCCGCCCGCGTTCCCCCTCCCGTCGGGAGGAGCGCTGAGCTCACGGCTCCTGGGAGGGGTTTGCCGAGCGAATCCAGTGAAATTTGGCAGGAAGCAGCAGCTCCTCGCCGCACTTTTCCCTGCCTGCAGGAGGATTTTTCCAGCCCGCCGGGAAGAGCCGCCGGCAGCGGGACGGGGCTGCGCCTCCCCCGCCGCTAACTCAGGTAAAGTCGGGGCTGGATCGCGACAAAAAGCGCCGCTGGTTTATTCATTTAAACATTTCTAAGCCTTTCTTTCCTCGGGGTTGGAAGTTTCATTTCCCTTCTTCTCTCCCAATGTGTTTTTCTCCCTCTCTCACCGTGATAGAAGACTGCGGGGGAAAAATATTTTATATTTCTCCTAATTTTTGTACCCCGAGCTGGGCTTGGCCGGGCTGAGATGCCGAAGATTTTCGGTGGCACTTTTTAAAGAAGTCCTGGAGATTTTATCCCTTTTTTGCTCCCGGCTGGAATAAAAGGCGAGCTGCAAACTGCCCGCGAGTTCGGGCAGTGCCTGAGCTGGGATATCGGTAAAATATCCCGAATTTCGAGCAGAAAACCCCGGTTCGTGCCATCAGCTTTCGGTAAATGTCACCCCGGTAAATCGGGGAGGCTTTTGGATTTCTCCTCTCTGGATAATTCCCGGTTTTTTAGAGGGAAAACTCCGGGGCAGATGTTTGGCAGAAGGTGCAAAACACGTCCTTAATTACGGATTTTTTTCTGCTGTCACTGCTGGGGATTCTCAGAGTTTACCAGCAGCTCCTTAAAAGCTGCTTTATCCTGGTAGTTTTTGGGATTACTTCGGGATTTCCACCTGGAAAACTGCCCCGGAGAAACGTGGGATGTTCAACCCGACCCGGGCTCCCGAATAATCGCGATTATTTCCTTCCCGATGAGGTTTTGTTGTTAATTAAACAGCTGTTGCCTGCGTAGATAAAAGATCCGAGCCCAGATAATTTAGAATATTAGAGAGGAAGATCCGAGTTTGGATATCTGGAAGTGCAGCAGAAAATAATTCAGCATCTCCACAAGCAGCTCAGAAAGGTGACAGCAGAGTGTTTCCAATTTTTCCTGGATACAGCCGGAAAATCAGGGATTTGGGGCTCCTCCTTCCCAGTTTTCTTCTGCACTGAGCCACCCACGGTGGTGGAATTTCCTCGGTTGGGGAGTAGGGAGCAATTAAAATAATATGAAATGAAATAAAAGTGTGAATTGCTGGAATATCCGAGTGCTCAGGGAGAAACCACACCTGGGTGCTCCGGGAGGGAATTTCTGTAATCCCGGCCCCAAGGACAGGAGGATACTGGAAAACTCCCCAAAAATTAATTATTAAGAGAAATTTAATCCATAAATCAGGCTCAGAATTCCTCTCCAGTCAAAGCCAGCAGGAGCTTTGTGGGTGCAGAAATGAGAATTTTAGGGAGAAAACTTCAGGGAAGTTTGGAAAAGCCCCCAGGATCGCAGAGCTTTGCTGATGCAGCCCAGGACAACGCTCCTGCCTTCAGCTGGGTGATTTAATGGAAAATCCAAGAGCTTGGCTGGAAGCTCGCTCCTTTTACAGGTTGAGACCCCAAAATGCTTTCCCAGAAATGAGCTTTGGGGTTTTTTATCCGTGATTTGACTGCCAAGTTCCCCGTCTTTACTGCCCCTGTGCTCTGTTCCGCTTTCCTGTCTGCTCTGTAATTTATATTTATTTTCCCCTTTATTTCCTCCTCTCCCTGAGCACTTCCAGAGCATTCCTGGCACGGTTTCAAACCAGAGCTCCCAGTTCCAGGCACTGGGATGATGCCCAGCTCACCCCGGGGCTTTTCAGAGCCCTTTTTGGTCACTTTGTGCCCCAAATTTCCTGTGCCCATCTGCAAAAACGCCCTGGGAGGAGGAAAAATTCGACTCCTAACCCAGGGCAAAGCCATGGAAGTTTGTTATTCCAAGGGGGATTTCCCAGGAATAACAAGAGCCTGTTTTGGAGCCCAGCTGTCCCGCTGGGGGATTAGGGAGCATTAATTAAGACAGCAATCACCCGGGGGGTGAGGGATGATCCCTGCTCCCTGGAGGATTCCAGATCCACCTGGAAATCCTCTCCATGGAAATTTGGGATGTTCAGCCCCGAGCCAGGCTGAGCTCTGCTCCTCCAGCACACACAGAATCCTTCTCTGGGGTCAATTCTGCCCTTCAGGTGAATTTTTGGTGTTTTATTTAATGTGTGGAGATAAAAAAACCCAAAGGTGTGAAGAGCAGGAGAGCTTAGAGCCTCACAGAGATCCTGGTTTAGAAATCTGGGAATGAAGCAGGAAAACTCTTCCTCATCTCTGTCAGGAGAAATTTATTGCTGTAAGGAGATATTTATCTCCATAAGGATATATTTATAAGCATATATTTATATGTTTATAAGGATTAATGTCCTAAAATTTGCAAGGACACGGGAATTTTTCCAAGGAAGAGCACCTGGATCCACAGCCAGCACCTTTCCTGAAGGGCTCAGCTGAACAGCTCCCAAATCCAGGCCATGGCTCCTTCCCAGATCTCCTCCAATTCCTGTTTGCTCTCAGCCTGAGCCCCTCAGTGCATCCCAAAAATCCCTCCTGGGATGAGGGGGATGCGTGGAGCACAGCTGGAACCCGGCTCTGGTTCACCTGGAATTTCCTGCCTTCCTGCTCTCTCCCCTGGCTCAGATTTTTAGGAGTGGGAATGAGAATGGGTTTAATCCATAGGGATTTAACCCTTGGAAAGCCATGGCAGGGCAGAGACTCTTGGAGTGGTGGGAGAAGGGATCCAAAACCTCATCCCAGGGAATGGCAGGATTTCACTCCAGGATTTCATTCCCCTTAATAACTCCGGAGATCTTCCCGGTGGGAGAGAGGCTGGAGAACTCCCGAGGTCTCGGGAAATCCTGTTCCCACCCTGAGGAATGCACTTGGGGCGACGGAGCGTGGAACTGGGAATGCAGAGATTCCCGGGATTCTCGGCATTCCCAGTTCCGAGCGGCTGAGCACCAACGCTCGGGAGCTCCGGGACAATCGGGATAATTGTGCCCGGCTCCCGAGGGATGAGGATGCTCACAAAGGGCTCCCATCCCGCATTCCAGACTTTCCTGTTGTTGGGATGAGGACGGGAGCAGGGAAGGGCCGGGTGCCGGGGTTTGTCCCACGGTTGGGGTGTTTGGATGGGATTAAAAAGGGATTTGGGACTGGGATTGGGGCTGGGATTTGGGGCTGGGATTTGGGGCTGGGATTTGGGGCTGGGATTTGGCTCGGGCTCTGTTACACCCAGGAAAGTGTCTGGAGAAGGAAAAGCGCCGCGTTCCGAGCTTTGGGAGATCCATGGAGAGGGATTTTAAACGGGCAGAGAGTGCCAGGACAAGGGGCGATGGTTTCAAAGCGCCGGAGGACGGGGAGAGGTGGGATAATGGGAAGGAATTCCTCCCCGGGAGGGTGGGAAAGGGCTGGGCTGGCATTCCCAGAGGAGCTGGAGCTGCCCCTGGATCCCTGCGAGTGTCCCAGGCCAGGCTGGAGCCCTTGGGAAGTGGGGGGGTCATGTCAGGGGAGGCACTGATGGGATTTAAATCCCTCTCAGCCCAGCCCAGCCCGTGATTCCATCACAATTCCATGTTTTTTCCTCTCCATCCCGTGCCCCTGCTCCCTTCAAGACGCAGGACTGGAGCCCTGGAAAGGGCTGAGTCAGCAGGCAGCAGGATCGCGCCTGAAAACCTTAAATCCCACATTCCTGCGGGGCTGGATCTCAGCTTCCAGCCCGGAATTGGGCACGGGCAGCCAGGAGAGCCGGCGCGTTTCCTGCCCTCTCCTCGGGCTCTGCTCCATGGGTTTTTAACGCTCTGGCTCGGATTCCTCTGAATGGAGAGCCCAAAATATCCTCCTGACGTCAGGAATAAATCTGGAGGTTGTTAGAGGCGGAGAGGGGAGGAAGGAACCCAAAAATAAAAATTAAAAAAAATTTTAAAAAAAGGGGAAAATCCATCCCAACGCAACCCCCCTGCAAGGCTCAGGAGGTTTATTCTGGATTTATTCCCGGCACGTGCAGCTCCCTCAGCCTGCAGGGGAGAAGTGTCCAAGTGTCCCTCCCAGCAGCAGAGCCGCGGTTTTGCTGGAATATTTTCCACGCTCAGCTGTGTTCTCGGGGTTTCCCGGTGCCTGAACCATCCCTGCCACAGCTGAACTCAGGGAGAGTTTTCCTGGATATAAAATCTCCTCGGGGTTGAGGAGAGAGGTTTCAGGGCAGAACAAATCTAGGGTTTCTCTTGTGCTGTGGAGTGATGTGTTTGCCAGCAAGGGAAATAGCATGGGGTTTATTTACAAGATTGAGAGGGGAAAATGTCTATTTAAAGATCAGAACTGTTAATTAAAAAAGCTTCACAGTGTGAAGTTATCACCTGAGTCAGTAATAAATGCCCCATATATGAAATCAGTTGACATTGTCACTTCAATATCAGAATCGATATTCAAGATCAATATCACCTCAATATCAGAAGCTGATAGGTGTATCAATACACCTGTTTAAAAAATTCTGATATATTTTCTCAGAAGCTGCAAAGGTATATTAATGCCAGGCTCAAATCACCTCCTTACCACTTGTGCTTCTCAAAGCTTTGTTCTTTGAGGTTTTTATTATTTATTACGTGGAAAAAATTGGTCTGTCAGGAAAAAAATTATTAGTTTGTATCTATTATATNTTATTTTTTTTTTTTTAAATTACACACCAGCCTTAATCTTTGACCCCCATTTCTGTGGCTGTGACAATGATTCATCTCTTTGTGTGTGGGAGCTGCTGGGCGTTTTCTCCGTTACCCATCCTCAGATCCCGGTGGGAAAGGCCCCGGGTGCCGCGGATCGGAGCCGTGCAGGGCTTTGGGTGGGAAGGGATTTTCACTCCCATCTCCTCCCAGCAGCCCAGGCTGCTCCAAGCGCAGCCTCGGACACTTCCAGGGATTCCCTGCTCCCTCCTGCCTGCTGGGGACACGCGCAGAGCTGAGCTCCCGTTCCAGAGCTGAAGCCTTTGGGAGTTTTCCCTGGATTCTGCCGAGTTCCTGAATTTCCCCCCGTTTGTGGGAATCCCAAATCACGGCTGCAGAATCCCCCTGGATCCCTCTTTCCCTGACTTAACCTGAGGAAGTTTTCTTGAGCGCCTCAGCGAGCAGGGGCTGTGGGAATGGGAGGGTTTCTTTTTTGGGGTGCAGCCCCTCCTGGAGTTCGGGATTGCAGGGGCACAGGGCGCTGCTGCTGTCCCGGTCTCGTGCAGAATTCCCCGGGATTTCTGAGTGGTTTTCCAGTGCCTTCCCCTCGGGGAGCCCCTCCTGACCCCACAGCGAAGATGGGACACGGTGCTGCTGCACCTGAGAGCCCTGAGCCGCTTTTCCTAGGGACGGGTTGGGAATGTGCTCCTACAATCCCGGCAGAATTCCTTTCTCCCAGCCACAATTCCCTCTGTGGCGCGGGGAGCTCTGTCCTCTCTCACCAGGATTTCTGCAGCTCTCTGAGTTTTCTCCTTTCCCTGGGCAGGGTTTGGACTCGGATGATCCTTGTTCTTTCCAGCTGCAGGAATCTCCGTGATCCCCAAATTTCTGGGGAACAAACCCAAACCCATTTCGGGCTCCAGGGCTTTGCCAGGAGCGACAATTCCCCCTCCTGGATCTGCTCTAATCCCAATTAGACTCTCCCCGGCTAATCTCGGTCCCAATTAAAGCCCCCTGGAACTCTGCCGTGACCTTCCCCTCCCTCCCAGCTGCTCCCGAGCTCTCCCGGCCGGGATTTTTGGAAAGGCTCCGGCTCCTGGCAGCGTTCCCCCGCTCGCCTCATTAACACCTCCGGGAGCCTTTCCCGGCCCTCCTGCGATGTTTTCCCGGGATCGGGGGCTCCTGGCTCCCGTGGGGGGGCTGCCGGGCTTGGATCTGAGCGGGGAAGGAGAATTCCCGACTCCTTGAGCCCGAGGCACGGCCGCGAGCAGGTCCCTGTTTGCCTTGGCACGGCTTTGCTGAGCTTTTCCTCCTCTCAAACGTTCAGGTTTGGTTGGCACCGAGCGCCCTGGAGGCTCAGAAATAAAAGCCCCGGTTGTGTTTGAGATGCTGGAGCGCTGCCTTATCTCTGACAGCGGCAGGGTTTGACTGGGAGGTCGCTCCACCCTTAATCTGCTTTTTCCCTTCCCAATTTTCCCTCCCGTGGCAGCAGCAACGTCCAGATGCTCCCAGGAACATAAATACAAATATTTATAAACGGAGCCCTGCATTCTGAATGTGTGGGAAAGCTTTAATGAGCCTTTCTAAACGCAAATAATGACCTTTTCTAAACCCAAGCAATGTCCCTTTTGAAACCCAGCCGGGAGTTTGGGGCTAAATCAGCCTCCTCATCTGGATTTTTGGGGAGAAATTAAGTGGCAAGATTACCTGAACTTATAAACGTGGGAGGTTTCTGTTTGTTTCCCACCCCACAATAAATAACTGACCCGACTTTGCTTTTCACAGGTGATGTTGGAGGTAACCTCAAATTCTAAGAGATAAATTCTGCATCATTACAAATTTAATAAAAACCTGATTTTTCCTCCAGGAAATCCAGGAGCCAGATCCCTGCCTGGCTCTGGCTCTGGCTCTGAGGACTGAAAATGGGAAGATCCCAAGCTTTTCCCCCAAACCCTGCCTGCTGCTGCCCAAGCTGAGCTTCTCCTTTTCCATACTTGGAGAAAGTATGGAACCTAGAGAATTTTCCCTGCAGAAAATATATTTTTGGGGAGAAATTAAGTGGCAAGATTACCTGAACTTATAAATGGGGGAGGTTTCTGTTTGTTTCCCACCCCACAATAAATAACTGACCCGACTTTGCTTTTCACAGGTGATGTCAGAGATAACCTCAAATTCTAAGAGATAAATTCTGCATCATTACAAATTTAATCAAAATCTGATTTTCCCTCCAGGACAGCCCTGCCTGGCTCTGGCTCTGAGGAGTGAAAATGGGAAGATCCCCAGCTTTTCCCCCCAAGCCCTGCCTGCTGCTGCTGCTCCTGGCCGAGCTGAGCCGTGGCCAGTACGAGCCCTGGCCGTACCTGCCCGGCTACCCCGAGCCAGCCCCCCAGGTGTTCCAGCCTGCCCAGAGAGCCCCAAACGTGCCCAAAATCCAGCTGAGGCTGGCAGGGCAGAAGAGGAAGCACAACGAGGGCAGGGTGGAGGTGTTCTACGGCGGCGAGTGGGGCACCGTGTGCGACGACGACTTCTCCATCCACGCGGCCCACGTGGTGTGCAGGGAGCTGGGATATGTGGAGGCTGTGTCCTGGCTGCCCAGCTCCAAGTATGGGAAAGGAGAAGGTGAGGGGATCTGGGAACAGGGACAGGGCTTTTCCAGCTCCAAATAATCCCTGCTTTCAGGTGGTGTTGGGGTGTTTCTCCTGCTGGGAGCTGGGCTATGTGGAGGCTGTGTCCCAGCTGCAAGTATGGGAAAGAAGGTGAGGGAATCTGGGAACAGACAGGGCTTTTCCAGCTCCAAAAATTCCCTGGTTTCAGGGCTTTTCCAGCTCCAAATAACCCCTGGTTTCAGGGCTTTTCCATCCCCCAATAATCCCTGGTTTCAGTCTCACTGGTGGTGTTGGGGTGTTTCTTGTGCCAGGAGCTGGGATATGTGGGGGCTGTGTCCCAGCTCCAATATGGGAAAGAAGGTGAGGGAATCTGGGAACAGACAGGGCTTTTCCAGCTTCAAATAATCCCTGCTTTCAGTCTCATGTTTGGGTGGAAGTGAGACCAGCATTTCCCAGCCTTCCAGGCAAGTTTCCTTGGAATCCTGATTGAGGGAATCCAGCCCAGATTCCCCCTCTGGGAATCTCAGCTCTGTTTCCCTCCTTTTCCAGGGAAAATCTGGCTGGACAACGTGCACTGCTTGAGGTGCTGCATTATTCACCTCAATTTTTAACTGAGAATGAGACCCAGCACTTCCCTGGGTTCCAAATTCAGGGAATCCATCCCGGGTTCCTTTCCTGGGAATCTCAGCTCTGTTTTCCTCCCCATTCCAGGGAATATTTGGCTGGACAACGTGCACTGCTTGAGGTGCTGCTTTATTCACCTCAATTTCCACACTGAGAATGAGACCCAGCACTTCCCTGGCATCCAAATTCAGGGAATCCATCCTGGGTTCCTTTCCTGGGAATCTCAGATCTGTTTTCCTCCCCATTCCAGGGAATATTTGGCTGAACAACATGCACTGCTGTCACCTTTATTTTCACACTGAGTGAGACCCAGCACTTCCCTGGGTTCCAAATTCAGGGAATCCATCCCGGGTTCCTTTCCTGGGAATCTCAGCTCTGTTTTCCTCCCCATTCCAGGGAATATTTGGCTGGACAACGTGCACTGCTCGATTTTCACACCAAGAGTGAGACCCAGCACTTCCCTGGGTTCCAAATTCAGGGAATCCATCCCAGATTCCTTTCCTGGGAATCTCAGCTCTGTTTCCTCCCCATTCCAGGGAAAATCTGGCTGGACAACGTGCACTGCACGGGCAAGGAGAGCAGCCTGGCGGGCTGCGGCTCCAACGGCTGGGGCGTCAGCGACTGCAAGCACAGCGAGGACGTGGGCGTGGTGTGCAGCGAGAAGCGGATCCCCGGCTTCAAGTTCGACAACTCCCTCATTAACCAGATTGAGGTAATTAATTGGGCAAAAATCGCCCCCCGAGCCTGTCTGTGCCACGTGTTTGTCCGGGTGATCCGTTTATCCCGAATTTGTCCTGTATTTATCCTCGTTATCAGTTTATCCTGAATTTATCCTGAGTATTTATCCACATTATCAGCTTATCCCGAATGTATTCTGCGTATTTATCCACGTTATCGGTTTATCCCGAATTTATTCTGTGTATTTATCCACGTTATTGGTTTATCCCGAATTTATCCTGAGTGTTTATCCACATTATTGGTTTATCCCGAATTTATCCTGTATTTATCCACATTATCAGCTTATCCCGAATTTATCCTGCGTATTTATCCACGTTATCAGCTTATTCCGAATTTATCCTGCATATTTATCCACATTATTGGTTTATCCTGAATTTATCCCACATATTTATTTATGTTATCGATTTATCTCATATTTATCCCCCATATTTATTCACATTATCAGTTTTTCCCATATTTTTTCCCATATTTTTCCCCACATTTTTCCCCACATTTTCCCCACATTTTCCCCCACATTTTCCCCCACATTTTCCCCCACATTTTCCCCCACATTTTCCCCCACATTTTCCCCCACATTTTCCCCCACATTTTCCCCCACATTTTCCCCCACATTTTCCCCCACATTTTCCCCCACATTTTCCCCCACATTTTCCCCACATTTCCCCCACATTTTCCCCACTGTTCCCACCTCTGGGGTTAAAACAAACCCTTGGCTGCTCCTGGCTGGGCTGGGGAGGAAAATTCAGGCTCCAATTCCAGAACATCAGATTTGAAACAATCTGAGATTTATTTTATTTTATTTTCACTCCAAATTATTACAGTCCCTCAATCAATTTTTCAAAATCGAAACCTGTACATTTAATATTTCAAAGAACGAATTTAGAGAGGCAAAATCTGTGTTGTGCTCACAGAACTTCTTGACTTTTTTTTGCTTCCAACGGACAAAAATCCTGAATTTTTTCTCCTCTTTTAACACCCTGGGATCGTGGGATAATTCCCACAGCCACAGCTGGATTTATAAGGAAGATATAAAGATATTTTTGTGCCGTTTGGATGAGCAGTGATGGAGAAACCACGATGAAAAGATGGGAATATTTGTGGGAGTGGGGCTGGGAATGAGCAGGGGAAACTGAAATCTGGAAAAATGACAGAACCAAAGGGCTGGGAGCACATCCCAGGGGGATTTCTGCAGGAGAAAGAAATGTGGGAATGCTGGGCTGGGAGGGAGCTGCGATGAGCTTTTCAGGGGGGAAAAAAAGGGATTTATTTTTCCTCCTCCTCCTCCTCACCTTGGGCAGTTTGTGGTGCCTCAGTCAAAAAAGATTTTCTTGGATTGGGGGGAATCCCCTTCCCTTGGATTTTTCTCAATTCCCTGCCTGCCCTGGGCCAAAATTCATGGGAAGAGCCCCCCCTTTAAGAATTTTCCAGAGGGAAAAAAAAACCCGGGATGTGCTGCTCATCCCAGCGTGGTTCCCAGGGAAGAATCCTTGGATTATCCATGAACCGAGCCGGGAGCAGGCAGCGCTCAGCATTCCAGGGAAAAGCTGCAAACCCGGGATCTGAGGGATGAAAATTCCTTTTTTCTCGCCCTGCCCTGGCTCCCCCGGCTGGGCAGGGACCATCCCAAGCTCAGAATTCCAGGGAAAAGCTGCAAGATCTGAGGGATGAAAATTCCTTTATTTCTCGCCCTGCCCTGGCTCCCCCGGCTGGACAGGGATCATCCCAAGATCAGAATTCCAGGGAAAAGCTGCAAACCCGGGATCTGAGGGATGAAAATTCCCTTTTTTTCGCCCTGCCCTGGCTCCCCCGGCTGGGCAGGGATCATCCCAAGCTCAGAATTCCAGGGAAAAACTGCAAGATCTGAGGGATGAAAATTCCTTTTTTCTCGCCCTGCCCTGGCTCCCCCGGCTGGACAGGGACCATCCCAAGCTCAGAATTTCAAGGAAAAGCTGCAAGCTCGGGATCTGAGGGATGAAAATTCCCTTTTTTTCGCCCTGCCCTGGCTCCCCCGGCTGGACAGGGATCATCCCGAGCCGCCCATCAATGGCTCCGTTGTGTCCCGGGCAGTCAGGAGGGATCATGGAACACCAGCGGTGGCTTTGGCTCCTCTGAAGCCACGGAGAGTCCTCAGAACACCTGGAGGAAAATCTGGTTTAGTCTAGACAGAGGTCAGCTCCCCGCCCGGGCTGCTCCAGGAATTAATCATGGAAGTTTTGGAGGGCTCTGCTTTTCCATTCGCTCAGCAGCGGGGCTGGGGGAGTGGAGCACGTTGGAGAATCCGGGAATGAGCTCGGCTGCTGCTCTGGGGGTGCTGAAACTCCGGATGAATCACGGGGTTGAAGGGAGCTGGAGCAGAATCCTGCATTCCAGGAGAAATGCAGGGAAGAGGGGATTTGTTTTTAAGGAGCTGCGCTGGGTGGGGTTCGGGTGCTACTGCACCCCCTGCTCAGCGACAGAGACAGCAGGCTAAATTAGAAATTAGGGGGAAAAACCATCCCCTGTGAGGATGAGGAGGGGCTGGGATGGAATTCCAGAGAAGCTGTGGCTGCCCCATCCCTGCCAGTGTCCACAACCAGCTCGGAGCAAGCTGGGCACTGTCCCTGCCCCTGCCAGGCTGGCACTGGATGAATTTTGAGCTCCTTTCCCACCCAAACCACTCCAGGATTGTTTGTCCTTGAATTTCATGACCCTTCCCACCACACTGCAAATGCCAGCTGATTTTTCCTCTCTCCCTGGAGCAGGAGAGCTCCCTCCCAGCTGCTCTCCTTGCAGCAGGATTAATGCTGGAGGTGAGGAGCTGGAATATTTGGGATGCCACCGTGGCAGCTCCTTGCAGTCACAACTGGCTGTCAAATATTCCAGCTTCTTCCCCCCGTGAGTTTATCTCCTCAGCAGCCAGGGGAGCCAAAAACGAGGAGCAGGGGTCCCAAACCTGGACCTGGGAGGGTCCAAAGCCTCGAGTTTGGGAGTCTTTGCCCTTCCCAACACGCCTGGGAATTCTGCAGGACATTCCTCACATTCCTCAGGGGAAACGTCATCGTTTGTGAGCTCCTGGGTTGCTCCAGAGCTGGTCCCAGTGAAGTTTTCCCTTTGGAATGAGGAGTGAGGGGGCTGGAATTTCCTCTGAGCACTGCTGTGGTCAGGAGGCTCCATGAGCCGCAAAACCAGCACGATCCCGCTGGGATTCCCAGGGGGAATGGTCAGTTTGGCCTCCAGCTGCTGCTCAGACCAGGCTTTACTAAAATAAGCCTGGCTGGAGGTGCTAAGCCCAGCCTGGGGGTTGCATTCTGCATTCCCACCCTGGCTGTGATTCCCAGAGGGATCTGGCTGTGGGCACAGCCCATGGATTAACGGGATTTTGGTGCCTGTGATCCAAGGGAATGGCTGGAGCTGCACCAGGAGAGGTTTAGTTGGATATTGGGAGAAGTTTCTTCACCTTGGGGCATTTCCAGGGATCCAGGGGCAGCCACAGCTCCTCTGGGAATTCCATCCCACCCTCACAGCCAGGAATTCCTTCCCAATATCCCCCCAAATTCCCCCTTTCCAGTGGAAGCCATTCCCCCTGTCCTGTCCCTCCATCCTCTGTCCCAAATCCCTCTCCACGTTTCTGCAGCTCCTTCAGGCACTGGAAGGCCACCATGAGGGCACCCCAAAACTTCTGAGCAATCCCAACTCACCCAGCCTTTCCTCATGATTTAGAAAGTCCTAAAGCCCCTTAGGAGCCAATTCCCTGAGGCTGGGAAGAGCTGGGAACATGGAAAATCAGGGAGTGGGAATCCACCAGTGAGCCCAGGGTGGCAGGGTTCTGCACAGTGAGGTTTTGCCCAAATCTGGCAAAATCTGGCTCAGCTCTGCCCCACAATCTCGGGGTTGCTCTGGTCAGGAGGATCCCCAGATGTGTAAAAGTCTCTTTTTCCCAACCCAGCTGCTGAAGAAGGAGTCAGAACTCTTCAGCTGATGCTCTCAAGGTTGTTCATTGTTTCTTGTCTCAGATATTTTCTGTCTGGGCTGCCCAGGTCTGCTCAGCAGGGCAGCCCCAGGCACTCTGCCCTCCCCTGGGGCAGGCACTGGTTTTATACTCCAAATTCCCTGTGAGTTATTGACAGTTCTGATCCAGTGCCCCTCACCTGTGTCAGACAGTTCCATCCTACTCCAATCCCATCCCCAAGTGCCACCATCCCCAAGGAGATGGGGTGAGGGAGAAGAAGGAAGGAGGACAGGACAGCACCCAGCTCCCTCCATCTCACCCCTGAGCCCCCAGGGGAAAATCCCCAAAATTCCCTTTTCACTCTACAACTACTACTATCATGTTATCTAGACTTTTGTGACTTTTAGTTCCTCATTCCCAGGTTTAATTTGTTCCATGGATCAAACTCAAAGCCCCAGGGGTCTCTGGCTGCAGCCAGGGTCTGTGACCCCCCTGCCAGGGCTCTGGAGCCCCCAGGCTGGGCTGGGATCATCCAGGGATGTCTCAGACCCCTCCTGGGTTCTGACCCCTCCAGGACCCCCCACTCCTCCAGCAGTGACTCAACGACCCTCGAGCTGAGCTCCCTTTCCTTGGACACCAGCCCAGCTCCACTTCCCACTTTGGGAAAGCTGCAGATAAGTGGGATGGGATGACATTTTCCATGGCCACAAATGGCTGGGCCATTCCAGATGGATGTGCTCAGAGTGATGCCTTCCCCTCACAGCTCGTGTTTTCAGGGTTATGTCACAGCTCTTCCCATCCCAGAGCTTTTCCATCCCTTTTCCTGCTGGGAAAGGGGCACAGCTTGACCTCTGAATCAGGCTGGGGAAATGTTTTGCCAAGACACAGCAAGGTCAGGAACACAGAAAACCGGAATTAAATTAATGAAATTAAATCTGTGCAAAAAGCCCTCCAAGCTCATTGAGCCCAAGCTCTGCCCAATCAGCAGCTCCTCACCCAGCCCACCCCACTCTGTCCTTAGGAGAAGTTCAATATTTGAGCAGAAAAATCAGCTTTAAAGGCCTTCCCAACCCAAACCCTGAAGTCTTTCGGGGGAGGGTGAGTGGTGGGGGAGTTGGGAAACAGGCAGGAAGGGGTTAATCCCCCTGGCAACACCAGAAATCCATCCTTCCCTTGTTAAAATCCCATTTTTTTTGCTGTTCTCTGCTCCCACTGCTGATTTTTAGGGGATTTCTTGGAGGCTGACAGAGCTGCAGAGCCTTTGCTGGGTGCCAGGAGCTCCGAAATCCAAATTCCCCAAGCTGGGAATGCCATCCCTGTGTTATCCCAACTCCTCCCAGCCCCACCTGCAGCTCCTTCCCTGCCTTTCCCAGCGATTTCAAGGCCACACTGCCTGATTCCTACCTTAATATATTCCTTAAATCAACCCTCCACAGGGATTTTATTTAATGCACGCCCCAAAACATCCTAAACAAAATATTTACTGTCCACCTCCTTCCTCTGCCTGCGCCCACACTGCCTCCAAATAGGCCAGGCTCTAAATATATCGAATTTCTGCAGCTTTTAGAGGCTCCCAAATAGCTCAGGGACCTGAGGCCAGCCCAGGGCTTTGGCCAGACTGTGGCCAGACAGGTCCTGCTGCTATTCCTGGCTTTCATTTCCCCTCTGGGTCCTCGTCAGGCAGAAAATTCTCCCTTCAAAGCTCAAAGGCTTCGCTTGTGCCAGGTTCCAAGTGGATGGAGCCCTCCCTGGAAGTGGCCAGGGCTGGGCTGGATGGGCTTTGGAGCAGCCTGGAATGGTTGGAGGGGTCCCAGGGGGGGCTGGATGGGGTTTCAGGTCCCTCCCAACAGTGATTATTCCACGGTTTGGGTTAATTGTGGGGTTTTAACGAGTGGGGAATGGCTCTGCCTGCTCTCCTCAAGCCAGGCTGAGCTGCCAGGGGCAGGGACAAGGCTCTGCTTGTGCCTTGCCCCCCCAGGTAAAGCTCCAGCTCCCTCTTGTCCAGCTTTTCGCCGTGAAAAAAGTGGAATTTCTGTCCCCACTGCGGGGATTTGTCACCCAGGTCGCCCCCAGCCCAGCTGTGGGCCCTCAGTGTTTGATTAAAAAAGTTTGATTTGCCTCTTTGTTGTTTCTCTTGGTTTATTGCTCCAAACCAAAGCCCAAGTGCAGCAAAATTCTGCTGCTTGGTGTGTCTGGGAAGGTCTTCAGCCTCTCCTCATCTCAGGAAAAAGTTAATTAAGCTGATTTTGGGGTATCCCACCCTGTTTTAGTGCTGTAAATTCGAAGTGAGTGTGATCATTTTGCCTCAGTGGCTCCTTTGTGGCAGCTCAGGGTGCTGGAATCAGGGAATGGTGGAAAGGTTTGGGTTGGGAAGGCCTTTAAAGCTGATTTTTCTGCTCAAATATTGAACTTCTCCTAAGGACAGAGTGGGGTGGGCTGGGTGAGGAGCTGCTGATTGGGCAGAGCTTGGGCTCAATGAGCTTGGAGGGCTTTTTGCACAGATTTAATTTCATGAATTCTGGGTTCCTGACCTCGCTGTGTCCTGGCAATACATTTTCCCAGCTTTCAGTGCCTGCTCCAAACACTTGGAGGCAGCTCAGCAGGAAGGACACAGAGAGAGAGGAACCCCAGCAGGGACCTGGAGCTGCCAGGAGGGAGCTGTGTCCTGCCTAAGCTGAGCCTGTGCTAAAGCTGAGCCTGCCTAAACTGAGCCTGTGCTAAAGTTGAGCCTGCCCTAAAGCTGAGCCTGCCCTAAAGCTGAGCCTGCCCTAAAGCTGAGCCTGCCCTAAAGCTGAGCCTGCCCTAAAGCTGAGCCTGCCCTAAAGCTGAGCCTGCCCTAAAGCTGAGCCTGCCCTAAAGCTGAGCCTGCCCTAAAGCTGAGCCTGCCCTAAAGCTGAGCCTGCCCTAAAGCTGAGCCTGCCCTAAAGCTGAGCCTGCCCTAAAGCTGAGCCTGCCCTAAAGCTGAGCCTGCCCTAAAGCTGAGCCTGCCCTAAAGCTGAGCCTGCCCTAAAGCTGAGCCTGTGCTAAAGTGAGCCTGCCCAAACCTGAGCCTGCCCTAAAGTGAGCCTGCCCTGAGCTGAGCCTGCCCTAAACTGATCCTATCCTAAAGCTGAGCCTGTCCTAAACTATGCCCTCCCTAAACTAAGCCTGCCCTAAACTGAGCCTGCCCTAAATTGTGCCCTCCCCAAAGCTGAGCCTGCCCTGAGCTGAGCCTCTCCAGCCCCCTGCTGTCCCTCCCTGGTGGTCCCAGCCCTTCCCAGGGCTCCCCCCTGGCTCTGCCCCGGCTCCCTGGAGCCTTTCCCAGCCCAGCCAGGATTTTGTCAGCCCAAATCTGAGCCGGGCTTGCTCCTGGCCCCTAAGCCTGGCTCGAACTCTGCTCCCTCAGCCCAGGTGCTGTGCCCAGGGCTTTGTCCCATCCTGCCGTGTTTATTTAACCGCCAGGACTGGGGGGTGACTCAGAGGCTCAGCTCCAGCTGCTCAAACCCAAACAGATTCCGCCCATTCTCAGGAAAAGGAGTCGTTTGCTGGCTGAGGTTTCAGTGGAAGTGAAGGTTTTTGTGATGGGCAAAGCCCCTGTGGAAAGGTTTTTGTGGTGTGTTGTGGGTTGGGGAGAAAAAAATTCAATTTCTTGTTCAAGTTTCAGCCTTAATTCCTGATGTTTGGAAGCTGAGGAATCCTGGAGCTCTCTTGGGAGTGAAAAAGGATATAAATAGGTTTTATTTAAGGGGCAGTGGGATAGGTCAGGCTTAGGGAAGGAAAGAGGAGCTTGAGTGGATCATGGAGTTGTTAAAGCAGGAGAGGAATGAAAAACAGAAATGAAAAAATCCGAGGACAGCGCGGAGAGAAATCCAAACTTCAGGGTGATTCAGCACCAGGGCAGCATCTGCAGCCTGGGATTTCTAGGAATAGAAATTCCTGAGCATCCTCAGGAATCCTTCCAAAGGAAAGGGAACGGCTGGGTTTGGGCACGGGGAAGATCCCAAAAATCCCATCCTGGGCATCACCTGCCAGCAGAGAGCACGCAGCAAACGGTGCGGGGCAACATTCCCAAACATCCCCAAACATTCCCAAACATCCCCAAACATCCCCAAAGCTGGCGGGGGGGGGGGGCGGATTTTGCCACCGGACTCGGAGCCGTGGGGAAACATTTGGTTCAGAGGGTGGAAACAAAAGCAGTCAAGGCTCATGTGAATGAGCCAGGAATCCTTTTGTGAGGCTCGAAAACAAACGCTTTCCTCGGGGCTGGCCCCGGCCGCGAGTCCCGGGTTTCGTAACGGGGCTCGGGCTCTGCCAGGGCTTTTGTGTCCCCGCTGGGCTCGGGGGCCCTGGAGGAGGCTCCTGGCAGGGAAGGATTGGGGGAGAGGGGATACAGCCCCCCGTGGAAGAGTTTCACTCCTTTTCCCCCTCGTTTTTCACCGATTTGGGTTGTAGGATGCTGGAATCCTGGAATGGTTGGGGTGGGGAGGGAGCTTAAATCCCAGTGTCTTCCTCCCTTATCCCAAATCTCCCTCATGTCTTTGCTTCCCATGGTTTAACCTGGAGTGGTTTGGTGGGAAGGGAGCTTAAATCCCATCCCCAGGGACCCCTCCCACCATCCCAGGGGCTCCAGCCTGGCCTTGGATATTCCCAGGGATCCAGGGGCAGTCACAGCTCCTCTGGGAATTCCAGCCCAGCCCCTCCCAGGGAAGGATTCCTTCCCAACATCCCATCTAACCCTGCCCCCTTTTATCTCAAACCAGTCCCCCCCTCCCTTATCCCAAATCTCCCTCATGTCTTTGCCTCCCATGGTTTAACCTGGAACGGTTGGGTGGGAAGGAAACTCCAATCCCATCCCCAGGGACCCCTCCCACCATCCCAGGGGCTCCAGCCTGGCCTTGGATATTCCCAGGGATCCAGGGGCAGCCCCAGCTGCTCTGGGAATCCCAGCCCAGCCCTTTCCTTCCCTCCCAGAGAAGGATTTCTTCCCAGTATCCCACCCTATCCCTGCCCTCTTCCTGTTTCAAGCCATTCCCCCACCCTGTCCCTCATCCCAAATCCCAAATCCCTCTCCATCCCATCTTTGCCTCCCCAGAACTTTAGGTTCTTTAGGGTTCAGCTCAGGGTGCAGCTTTCTCTCCATCCCAGAGTCCCCCTTGTTGTGGGATTGCTCTCCACGTGTCCATGGAGCACAGAGAGGGGGATTTTAGGACTCTGCTTTTTCCATCAGGTGTTGTTTGCTCCCAGTTTTTCTCTGGGATCTGTTTTCCCCATCAGCCCAGCTGCTGCTGGAGGATAAACCATTTCTGCCTGGGTTTGCATAATTGAACAGTGTCACAAAACCTCTGCAGCCAGAGCAAACCATTCCAATCCCAAAGAATTGTTGGGAAAATGCTCCTGGCAACCCTTCCTCCTGGAGAACCCTCAGATCAGCTTATCCTGATCCTTTGTCCTTGAATTTTCCAACATGAAGCTGAGCTCTGCAGTGGCTTGAATTCCTCTCTGAGGTTTTGCTCTTTGTTCAGAGTTACCCCAACAAAAATTCCGTGTTCTAAACCAGCCCTGGGAAGGGAAAAGGGACAGGGCTGGGTTTTGCTCCCAGATAAAATTCCCAGCTCTAAAGCAGCCCTGGGAGGGAGAAGGGGATGGAATTGGGGTTGGGTTTGCTCCCAGATAAAATTCCAAAATTCTCTGTTCTAAATCAGCCCTGGAAAGGAAAAGAGGATTGGATTGGGGTTGGTTTTGCTCTCAGACAAAATTCCAAAATTCCCTGCTCTAAAGCAGGTCTGAGAGGGAAAAGCAGACAGGACTGGGGTTGGTTTTACTCCCAGACAAAATTCCCTGAGCTCCAGAGCTCTGAACCAACCCTGGAAGGGAAAAGGGGATGGGATTGGGATTGGTTCTGCTCCCAGACAAAATTCCCAGCTCTAAACCAGCTCTGGAAGGGAAAAGGGGATGGGATTGAGGTTGGCTTTGATCTCAGCCAAAATTCCAAAATTCCCAGCTCTAAACCAGCCCTGGAAAGGAAAAGGGGATGGGATTGGGGTTGGTTTTGCTCTCAGACAGATCCTGAAATCATCACTGTGGTCTGTTGGAGCTATCAGGAGATAAACTCCCTCCAGGAATGAAGTGTTGCCTCATTTTTTGCTTTGCTCGTTGTTTTTTTTTTATCCTCCTTGGCAAACACAGGCTAAAAAAAAAAAAAAGAAATGATGACAAAAGAGTTGGCTGCAGTAAACAGGATGCCAGGTTGGAGCAGGATTTCATTTTGTGTCTGAGTCAGCATCTCCAGGGCAGAGGGAAGGGAGGGGAGAGCTTTGTGCAGAGCCTGAGGTGGCACATTGGGCTTGGGAATGTTTTCTCTGATCCAAGAGCAAAAATTTCCATTTACACCTTATTTTTATTGTGTTTATGACACTTCAACCTTATTTTTCACTGCTGTAAAAAACCAACAAGGACCCAGCCCAGTCAGTCAGGGGGAAGAAATGTCCAAATGCCCGGCCTGGAAGTGGGAAATACAGGAATTTCAGTCCTGGAATGGGAAATACAGGAATGTCAGTCCTGGATGGGAAATACAGGAATTTCAGTTCTGGATGGGAAATACTGGGATTTTATTCCTGGATGGGAAGTACAGGAATTTCAAGCCCTGGAGTAGGGAATACAAGGATTTCAAGTCCTGGAGTTGTGGATATCCCCCTCCTGCTGTGCTCAGAGCTCTTCTGGAAACAGCTGGAACAACTTCTTTTGATTTGTTAAGCTGCAGAAATAATTACAAAAATAACAGGCAAATCCCCAAGTACCTCCCAGCATTCCCAAGCTTCCCATTTTTCAAGAGGTTTTGATTTTTTTTTGGTGACTTTTCTCTCCCTCAGCCTCACTGGGGTCATTTCTTTCTGTGCCTGATGCTCTGATAAATCCCAGGAAACATTCCCAGTTCCATCCAGGGCTTTGGAACATTCAAATCCTCCCTCTGGCTTGGAAAATCCCAGAGGTGGAGGAGCCTGGAAGGTGCAGGAGTGCAGCAGGGAAGGATTGCTCCGTGATTCCCAGCTGGCAGGGACAGGCCAGGTGTGTTGGGATTTGGGGGACAGAGCTCCTGCCTGCCTGGGGGAGTGGGAAGAGAAGGTCTCAGGGGTTGCTCTGGTCAGGAGGATCCCCAGATGTGTAAAAGTCTCTTTTTCCCAACCCAGCTGCTGAAGAAGGAGTCAGAACTCTTCAGCTGATGCTCTCAAGGTTGTTCATTGTTTCTTGTCTCAGATATTTTCTGTCTGGGCTGCCCAGGTCTGCTCAGCAGGGCAGCCCCAGGCACTCTGCCCTCCCCTGGGGCAGGCACTGGTTTTATACTCCAAATTCCCTGTGAGTTATTGACAGTTCTGATCCAGTGCCCCTCACCTGTGTCAGACAGTTCCATCCTACTCCAATCCCATCCCCAAGTGCCACCATCCCCAAGGAGATGGGGTGAGGGAGGAGAAGGAAGGAGGACAGGACAACACCCAGGTCCCTCCATCTCACCCCCTGAGCCCCCAGGGGAAAATCCCCAAAAATTCCCTTTTTCACTCTACAACTACAACTATCATGTTATCTAGACTTTTGTGACTTTTAGTTCTTCATTCCCAGGTTTAATTTGTTCCATGGATCAAACTCAAAGCCCCAGGGGTCTCTGGCTGCAGCCAGGGTCTGTGACCCCCCTGCCAGGGCTTTGGAGCCCCCAGGCTGGGCTGGGATCATCCAGGGCTGGCACAGACACATCCTGGGTTGTGACAAAAAGGGAACCCTCCAAATCTCCTGGATCAGGAGAGAAAAACCCCAAAATTCTTGATGGGAACGGGGCTGCTTTAGAGCTGAGGGTTTCTGTAGAGGGGGGATCCTCAGGAGGAGGTTGGAGGTGAAGCCTCAGGATCCTGGAGAGGATTCCCTGGGCGTTTTTGGCCTTTGGAGAAGCAGTTTGCTCTCTCTGCCCCTGATTCCTGCACAGGAGGAGTTTGGGAATTGCTGCTCCCTCCCCTCAGGCTGGAAAGGAGCTCCAGGACTCCTCTGTTCACCCTGGGGGTTCCCAGGTTTTCCCCCGGGATGATTTTCCCTGGGCTGGCCCAGCTGTGAGAACAGGGATGTTTAATGATGAGGAAGAGGTGGAATGTGGGAATGCTGACCCTGGGAAGCACCAGGCAGATGTTCAACATCTGGAACAGCCCCTGAACTCAAGCGGGCTGAGCTGTGGAGCAGCTCCCTCACAAAACCCAGCCCCTGGAGCTGTGAACTCATTCCAAGGAGTGGCTGTGGCCTCCAGGCAGCCCAAATCCAGGGAAAAGGGGCAGAGCTGTGCAGGGAAAACCACGTGTGTGCTGGAGCACGTTGCTGATGTGACTTTGCTGTGCAGCAGGGCTGGCCCTCACCTAACTGTGGGTCTCAGATCTACTCAGGGCTTCCTACAGGGTGGATAAATCCCACAAAAAAAGAGATGGAAAACTCCTTTTCCTGCTTTCCCAGCTGCCAGTGCGAATTTCCTCCTGTTTCCCATCTTTTCCCAGGTGCTTTTCCCGTGCAGTTTGAAGGGTTGGCTCCTTGGCCTTTGGGTCAATCCCTTTAAAAGGCTTTTATTAAAAACACTTGGAGATCTTCAGCACCCAGAGCTGTTTCCAAGTGGATTTAAGGCTCTCATTACCTTTTTTTCCAGGTATAGAAAATGAGGCAGGGCAGGGGAAGCAGGGGAACAAGGTTCCCTCTGACAGCCCTGGGTAAACACAATTTCTCCATCAAGGCAAAAGCTGGAAACATTTCCTGAATTGCACCAGGGAAAAGTGAGCTGCAGGGTTTGGAAAGCAGCCTGGGGAGGCCTGGAATGCCCTGAGGCTCTGATACCTTCCTGACAGCACGTAGACAAAAAAATCTCTGCAAGATTTTAAGAGAAACTGCCAAGCTCAGGAGAAACCCGTGCTGCAAATGGATTTTTCAAGCTCCACCAGAGAGTTCTTCCATCAGACCCTTGCAACACCTGAAATTGCCTCAGGTGTAACAAATTTGGGTGCCACAGGGGTTGTTTTTAATACTTGAGGGCCCCAAGAGCTTTCAAAACTGGAGCCCAGCCCGTGAGCCCTCTGTGAGCAGCACTGGTGGGTAAATCCTGTTTTCCAGGGGTTGAGGGATGCTCCAGCTCAGATTCTGGAGAACTGAACTCCTGCAGCAGTGTTTTGGAAAACTGGGTGGTAAATGGAGACAAATAAAAGACAGAAGGAGGGGGTGATACGTGGAAAAGGAGGGGGGAAGCCTAAAGTGAGGGGGAGTGTGCAGAGGAGCAGAGCTGAGGGGGAGGAGGAGATGCCAGCCCCATTCCTTGCCCTTTGTTCCCACTCCCTGCCCCATTTCCTGCCCAGCAGCCTCTTTGCCCTTCCCTGGGCTCTGTGCTGTCCCAGGTGAGAGCACCTGTGGAATGGAGGAGCCCTGGAATTTGCAGGACTGGGCAGGTCCTGCCCCAATCTCCAGCCCTGACCAGGGGCCCTTCAAAGCTCCGGGCAATTTTTTCTTTTCCGAGTGGCTGAATCTGAGGATTCCTCAGGTCTGATGTAACCCCGAGCAGGACCACGTGGGGTTGCACATATTTGACAAGCAAAGAGCTCCTGGAAGGGAATTCAGCCATTTTTCAGAAGCTCTTTTGTAACTGCTCAGCCACAGAGGATTCTCTTCCAGCCAGGATTTTCCCCTGGGGCTCTGCAGGGCTGGTCTGTGCCCCTCAGGGATCTTTTCCAGCCAGGATTTGCCCCTGGAATTCTCCAGGGTTGGTTTGTACCCCCAGGGATCTTTTCCAGCCAGGATTTGGTTTTGGGACCCTCCAGGGCTGGTTTGTGCCCTGGGGATCTTTTCCAGCCAGGATTTTCTCCTGGGGCTCTGCTGGGAACTTTTCCAGTCAGGATTTGCCCCTGGAATTCTCCAGAGCTGCTTTGTGCCCCCAGGGATATTTTCCAGCCAGGATTTTGTTTTGGGGGCTCTTCAGAGCTGGTTTGTGTCCTGCTGGGATCTTTTCCAGCCAGGATTTTCTCCTGGGGCTCTGCTGGGAACTTTTCCAGTCAGGATTTGCCCCTGGAATTCTCCAGGGCTGTCTGTGCCCTCTCCTGGGTCCCCCTTGTGAAATCCATTCCATGACTCGCTCGCTGTCCCAGGCTGTGGAGGAGGAGCCAGAAAAACGCTGCTGTCAGCACATTGGAATCCCAGATTCCACATGAAATCATGGCTTTGGATGGAAACCCCAAATTCCTTCCCTGCCAGGGTCGATGCTGTGACTAAGGCTGGCCCTGATGAAGCTGAGCTTGGCTTGTTTCCATAGGAACAGGGAGTAAATTCAGGTGAAAACAGAGCTTGGGATTGAAGTGACAAAGCAGATTTGTTATAGGGTTACTTATAAAATAAATTAGA
>VXBS01005125.1:0-29913 GCA_013400255.1 Sitta europaea | reverse complement strand
TTTTTTTTTTTAAATGAGGAAAAGGATCCTCTTCCAGAGGATGGATTTGCACAAGGTGGGAAGGTTTGTTTCATAAAATCCCAGACAGGTTTGGGGTGTAAGGGAGCTTAAAAATCATCTCATTCCAGCCCCTGCAGGTGGCAGGGACACCTCCCACCATCCCAGGTTGCTCCAGTCCAGCCTTGGACACTTCCAGGGATAGGGCAGCCACAGCTGCTCTGGGAATTCCATCCCAGCCCCTCACAGGGAAGATTTTTTCCCAATATCCCATCTAACCCTGCCCTCTGGAAGTTTGGATCCCTCTTGTCCTGCCTTTCCTCTGCCCTGTCCCTTCCTCAACACCTCCTCCTTTCTGCCCTGACCACAGCTGGGCTGTGACCCCACCTGGAATCTCCAATCCCCATTTCCCCCCACTCCAGCACCATCCCCATTTATTTCCCACCCATAGAACTCGATCACAAGTGGGCTGTGACCCCTCCTGGAAGCTCCCAGCCCATTTCCATTCAATCCAGCATCATCCCCATTTATTTTCCACCCACAGAACTCGATCACAAGTGGGCTGTGGTCCCACCTGGAATTTCCAAACCCCATTTCCCCCCACTCCAGCATCATCCCCGTTTATTATCCATGCACAGAACTCAACCATAGCTGGGCTGTGACCCCTCCTGGAAGCTCACAGCCCCTTTCCCTCATCCCTGTTTATTTTCCATGCACAGAACTCGATCTCAAGTGGGCTGTGGTCCCACCTGGAATTTCCAATCCCCATTTCCCTCACTCCAGCACCATCCCCGTTTATTTCCCACGCACAGAACTCAACCATAGCTGGGCTGTGACCCCACCTGCAAGCTCCCAGCCCGTTTCCCTCCAACCCAGCATGACCCCTGTTTATCTCCCACGCCCAGAACATGAACATCCAGGTGGAGGACATCCGCATCCGAGCCATCCTGGCCACCTACCGCAAGCGCGTGCCGGTCACCGAGGGCTACGTGGAGGTGAAGGAGGAGGGCAGCTGGAAGCAGATCTGTGACAGGCACTGGACCATGAAGAACTCCCGGGTGGTCTGCGGCATGTTCGGCTTCCCGAGCGAGAGGAAATACAACACCAACGTCTACAAGTAGGGGCAGGGCTGGTGGGGAGGCACAGACACTCCCTGGAACCCTGGGGGCTTTGTTCCCACGGCAGGGGGGGATTGCCGGGTGTTTTCTGGGTCTGGGTGGGATTGCCGGGTGTTTTCTGGGTCTGGGTGGGATTGCCGGGTGTTTTCTGTGTCGGTCCCGGCTCTCTTTCAGTTTCCCTGTGGGAACAAAGGAGGGAGCTGGGCACAGACCAGTTCAGCAATGTCTTCTTGTCGTGGTCTTCAAGCTACTCAGGCGACTTATGGCAGGAGTTTCTCAGAGAGGAGGGCTCAGTTTGGAATGTAGTAAAAGTTTATTTTGTCCCATCTGGTCGGGATAATTTGCTCTGGCAGAGTTCCAAACAAATAGCCCCAGACCCCAGGGAACATCACCTTTTGAAAGGGGACAGACTCAGGGGGATCGATAACAAATCACCAATTAGGTAAAGACACTCAGAGGGATTAACCAACAAAGACAAATTAAAAAACAGTAGGAGGGGGGGATCTGAACTTTTTGGTCAGTTTGAACACGGAAGAATTTTTCTACACAAAGAAATACCTTAACAGAGTAAGGGACAGAGATAACGCTGGAATGAGGAATGTCAGGGGAGGGTGGGGAAGGGAAGAATATACAGAACAAAAACCTTTAACAAAAATGTTAAAGCTTGAAAAAGCACATTGCTACAGGGTGGCACTGGGGACTCTGGAGCAGGGACAGCTCCCACTGCTTCCTGCCTCCAGGTGGGATTTTCCATCTGCAAATGTTGAGTGTCCAGCGCTCCCTGGGCCGGGCAGGGGAGGGTTTGGTCCTCAGCCAGGGGATGCAGGTCTGGAGGAGTGTTTGACAGGAATGGGAGATGGGACACTTGGCCCCCAAAAACTGGGTTTTGTTTTGTGATTCCAGCTCATGGAGGAGCATTTCCTCCAGCAGGGGTGGGAGCAAACTGCTCTGGCTGTCCCAGGAAATCCATGAGCTGTGAGAAAATCGGGGGATGGGTTGGGTGGGAAGGGATTTACAGCCAGGGCCACCCCTGCCATGGCAGGGACACCTGCCACGAGACCAAGCTGGCCCTGGACACTGCCAGGGATCCAGGGGCAGCCACAGCTGCTCTGGGAATTCCATCCCAGCCCCTCCCCACCCTCCTGAACAGGAATTTCTCCTCCAGATCCCACCTACCCCTGCCCTCTGGCAGTTTGAGGCCATTCCCTGTGTGCTGTCATTCCACAATATTGACAGCCTCCAATGTCTCACCCCATCCCTGTGCAGAAATCCAGAGGTAGGATCAGTTCTGGATGTGCTGGAAGCTCCAAAAAGCTCCCCTTGGGACAAAACAAGCCTTTCTTGGGCTTCCTTGTGCCCAGGTTCCTCCTTCCCACCCCGAGTGCAATTCCTGCCTGTGCATGGTGGGAAAAGGATCCTCTGTGATCTCAGTGCTGCTTTTCCTCACTAGATTTGCAGATTCCTTTAAAATGAAGGAAGGAAGCAGTGATCTATAGGGAGAGCATTGTGTTTTCCAGAGCTGCAAGCAGAAAGGTTTAGGCTGTGCTCCCTGCTCCTTGGCAGCCAGGAGCTCTGGGCTCTCTGCTGTCGCTGCTTCTGTTTGCTTTTTGTCACCTAAAGGAAATTTCAGGGGAAAAAACACCCTAAAGCAGATGCAGAAGAGTTTAAACTGAGCTCTGCCTGGTCCCTTTGCTGCTCTGTGACCTGGGCAGTGGGAAAGCAGCAGGGGAGGGCTGAGTGCTCCAGGCAGGAGCCGTGGGTTTTCCTGCCTGCTCCTCCTGGCCTGTGGAATTGCTGTTTCTGAGCAGTGCCTCTGGATCAGCCTGGCCACGTTTCAGTTCTTTCATTAACAAGTTCCTGATCTGCTAATGCTTGGGGTAGCCCAAAGCCACACAGCAGCACAGGGAAAACAGGGAATGAAGAACCCCCTGGAATTCTGTCTGCAGGATTCCCAGGGAGATGAGCAGGGAATTCATTGCCCTGGACACCAGTTGGAGGAGGGTTTGCTTTCATCAGAGCAGCACATTTCCCTCCAGCCCAGCCCTGAGATTCCCATCCCCTGCAGGAGCAGGGAATAAATCACCTCCAGACAGACAAAGTGGATTTTTCCTGCTTCCAGCTGTGGCCTTTCCAAGAAAAGCATTAACTGGAGCATCTGGAGCCATCTGCCTGAAATAAAAGGGGTGCTCAGGAGCTGTGCTGTCTCTTGGACACATGGAAATGGAAAGACTGACAGAAGGGTGTTCAGCAGCAACTCAGCACTGCTGAAAATCCCATCGAATTGAGCTGGAATTAGGAATGTGAAGTGCTCCCAAATCCCAGCCCCGGAGATCTCTGCTGCTCAAGAGCCTCAGTGCCCCAAGACCTCCCTCCCTTTCCTTGTTTTTGGCCTTGCTGGGGCTCCAGCACCCGTAAATATTTTGGAAAACACGCCAAACATTATTCCAGGTTGGAAAAAAAACAAGGAGATGGCATTTTATGGGATGGGAGAGGCTCGTAAAGCTTGGGCAGCTGCCCAGTTTTGTTTGTGAGCAGAGTTTGAAAGCTGCATTCTTCCTTGGGCCTCTGGGTTAGGGGTGCATGGTGTTCAGCTGGTGTTACTGGGGAAGCTCCCAGTTCTGGGCTGGGAATGACCTTGGATTTGTGGCCAGGGCACCGAGATGGTGGCCAGTGGCACCTTCTCACCTGGGCCAGCAGATGCTTGTCCCACACAGAGAGGGAAAAGCTCACCCTGGAGCTGAACCCCCTCTCCCTGCCACAGCAAAATCCTTTCTCCTCATTCTTCCCTTCCATTTGAGAATCTCCTTCTCCCTGGAGCAGATCCTTCTCCTCTGCTGCTCCACAGCCAGGAGCAAAGCTGGGATCAGGTTTCTGCTGCCCCTTCCCACTGCCCCCAGCCCTGCCTGCAGGGCTCTGCTCCTGCACAATGCTGGGAGGTGAAATGATTTGCAGATGGGTCTTGCTCGAAAGAAAACAACTGAGCTCATGGTTGTCCCTCTGCCAGGGGTTTATTCCTGACTGTAACTCGGCCTCTGGAGCTGACAGCACGATTTATGTTCGGAAATGAAACAAATCTAAAGCTCAGTCCCTGCTCTTGTTCATTCCTCTCCGTGGGTTTTATGTAGGAATTGCTGTAACTCCTCCTCTCAGTTCCTGCTCTGGCTGGGAAAGCAGAATTTAATGCTTTTTGCTGATGAAGGGAGGAGAAATCTGGGATAAGAGAGATGGACCCGATGCCTTTTTGAAGCCTTTGTGACTTGACAAAGAAATGGCTCCAGGATCAAACAGCTACTCCCAGTTTAACCAGTTCACCCCATTATAACCCCATCAGAGGAGCTGGGCAGCTCATCACTTCAATATTTGGAGTAGGAACCCTCCTGGTTTGTTTTTCCCTGGAAAATCTGGAATCTGAAGGGCTTTGGTGGGCCTGGCTTCCCTGCCTCCTCCCTGAGGCTGAAGGCAGCACCTTGATAACTTCAGGGATTTCCCAAGGGTTGAAATCCCTGCTCAGATCCCCGAGGAGGAGCTCCCGAGACTCTGCTCAGTGAGATTTGGAGGAATTTCCCTGGAGTTTGTGTGCAATGATTTGTTCTCTGCTCCCCAGGTCATGGAATCGTGGAATATCCTGTGTGCTCCTTAACCAACCCCACAGCCCCTGGGCTCCACTTGTGCTTTGTTTAAAGCTTTTCTGGGATGAAAATCCCTCTCTCCTCACCACTAGAAATGGTTTGAATTCCAGCTTGCCCTGGAATTGGCCGAACTCTCCCAGCAGGAATGTTCATCCCCACCTCTGACCTGAGCAGCTCCCACTGATCCCAGCTGGACCCTTTTGTGTTAAAAACCAAACATCAGCAAGGCTCCCAGTTTCTGGCTGTAAAGATCAGCTGAATTTTGCTTTTTTTTTCACATAGATCCAGTCTGGGGACAGGAGGTGGGGCTTTATTTCTCCCCAGCCTCCCAAGGGCTGTTAATACCATCCAGATGTTGATGCCTCACGAAATTTCCAGGATGAGGTCATTGTTTGCTATTCTAAGGCATCCCCATCCCTGCTTCCCTAAGTCAGGCTGGTTTTTGTCTGCTCTGGAGTCCATGGAGCTCTCTGGACCTGTCTGTGAAGGATGAAAATTCTCCTTCAGGTCCTCCCTTCTGCCCTGAGCACAGCTGGGATGTGGCTGCTTTGTGCTGCATCCTCCCTGGGTTTATTTTTTTAAATTGTAACTCGATTGCTCTTTTCCCATCCCTTTTTCCTCGATCCAGGGAGTCCCTGACAGCTGTAGGTGGATGCCTACAGCCACTCCTCCCCGCAGGACCGGCAGGGTGCTGCTGCTGTTCCCGGGATGGATCTCAGCCCTGCTTCCTCCCTTTGCAGCATCCCGGGATGCAACCGCAGCTCCCTCTCCAGCCTGGCTGGATCCATCCCCGACCACAGCGCGGGGAGATCGAGTTCCAGGAAGGATTAGTGAGAGGCTGGGAGCCAGGAGAGCCTGGAGAAACGCTGAGCTGGGCGGCAGAGCTCAGCGAGCACAGGGGAGAAAAACAAAACAACAAACATCCTGCAAAATCGAAATCCTAAAGGGAAACGTTGAGCTGCCCATGGAGTTCCCAAAAACCACCCCAGGAAAGCTCTTTGCCCCTCTCCAGCTGCTCCCCAGGCTCTCTGCTCTGCAGCAAACCAGAACTGCTGCTTTTCCTCCCCAAATTCCACCCACCTCCCTGTGCCAGTTATCACAGCTAATCCCTGGATGCCAGCTCTGCGTGGCAGAGATCCCTGGGATGAGGAGCAGCACTGGGATCACACAGAGCCACGTGGAGAGCACTGGGCTCCCCTGAGCCTTCCCTGGGTTTGTAACTCCTTTTTGAGGCTGACCTGAGCCATATTTCCATATTTCCACTCCTGCAGCCTCCCAGTTAGGCTGGAGCTGGATTCCTTCCCTTCCCAGTTTATCAAACCTTCCCTGGGTTTGTAACTCCTTTTTGAGGCTGACCTGAGCCATATTTCCATATTTCCACTCCTGCAGCCTCCCAGTTAGGCTGGAGCTGGATTCCTTCCCTTCCCAGTTTATCACACGTGCCCCGTGCTCCTCAGGAGTGCCTGGAGCAGCTCCAGGAGGTTTGGGAGTGAGAAGCAGCAGCTGCTGCCAAGCTGCTCTGCTGTGAACAAGTCAGCAGGGAGCTGCTCGTGCTCTCGGAAATTGCTCTCAGGTTGTTAACACAGACTTGGGGAGGTTTTGGATTTTTCCCAATCCCAGCTGATAGTGCTGGTCAGCAAAAGGGGAAAGGTTTCCTGGGGGCTCTCCAGCCCGGTTATCTGCACAAATCCTCTCTGTGGGTTTGGAATGAGCTGATCCCTGTCCCTGCCTGGGGTGGGATGGGCACTCCTGGGATTGTGTCATTTGCTGGAGCTGCACCTTGGATTCCTACTCAGATTTTTTTTTTAGTTCTTGCAGGGATTTATTTCCTTTAAAGTTGTTGGTCTTGGTGATCTTGGAGTGATCCGAATGATTCCACGTTTTTAAGTGACACCACAACACAGTCACTGGGTGGATGAACAGATCAGCCCCCAAATAATCCCATCCAATCCTCGCTTCATCCCAGCTCATTTCCCCCCCCCTCAAAAAAACCCAGCAAAATCCCTTTTTTTTACAGATCCCTAACTTCTCCTCGCTTCCTCCCAGGATGTTCGCCAGCAGAAGGAAGCAGCACTACTGGCCTTACTCCATGGAGTGCAGCGGGAATGAGGCCCACATTTCCAGTTGCAAACTGGGAAACCACCTGGGGGGCACTGGGAGGAACGGGAGCTGCGAGGGCGGCGTGCCCGCCGTGGTCAGCTGCGTGCCCGGCCGCGCCTTCGCCCCCAGCAGCCACAGCGGCTTCCGAAAGGCCTTCAGGCAGGAGGTGAGCAGGGAGAAGCCCCAAAACGGGCTGGAAAAGCCTTAAAAATCTGCTGATCACATCTCCAGTGTGATCCAAAAACCAATCTGTTGGGGTTTTGTTGCAGCCCAGCCTTGGGTGCTTCTGGGAATGAGGAAGAGCTGCTTGTCTGGGAATTCCATCCTCGCCACGGTGCCAGGAGGAGTTTATTCCCAATGTGCCATCTGTCTCCAGTGTAGTCTGAGGCTCCTGGGCCTGAAGTTTCTGAGTTTCTAGATTCAGTTTCTTCCTGATGTTTTGGTTCAGGAAGATCTCATTCTCACAGGCTGACCATTGGCCCAAAACTGAAAGACAGAGAGAAGTCCATCCCACAGACAGGAACCCAAAACATCTCTCTTGTCACAACAACACCTGCAAGGTTTCTGCCAAGCCTGTGAGAGCAAGGTCTTCCTGAACCAAAACATCAGGAAGAAACTGAATCTAGAAACTCAGAAATTTCAGGCCCAGGAGCCTCAGGCTACACTCTGTCCCTCCTCTCTGGCAGTGGGAAGCCACTCCCTGTGTCCTGTGCCTCCAGGTTTCCCTGCCCTGCAGATTCCCAGAGTTCAGGGCTGTTCCTGCAGCACTCGCTGGCGGATGTGAAAACAGAATCCTGGAATGGTTTGGGTTGGAAGGCACCTCAAATCCCATCCCACCCCTGCCATGGGCTGGGACACCTCCCACTCTCCCAGGGTGCTCCAAACCCCGTCCAACCTGGCCTGGGACACTTCCAGGGATCCAGGAGCAGCCACAGCTTCTCTGGGAATTCCATCCAGCCCCTCACCACCCTCATAGTGAGGAATTTCTTCCCCATATCCCATCCAGCTTAGGACAGGACAGCCCTGGGTGTGTGACCGTTGTCCACCAACTCCCCCAGCGACCCCTCTGCAATTCCCCCCTCCCGAATTCCAGGTTCTTTCCTGGAAGAAAGGGTGGGAGAGCGGCTCCCCCTGGGAGCAGGGAGTGAGGAAATCCCGGGTCACCTTCCTGTCAGAGCTCAGTCTGAGCCAGCTGAGCTCCTGCAGGGCTGGGCTGTTCCACAGCTCTGGAACTCCGCTGGAATTTCCCAGTGGGAATCAGCTGGCATTTCCTCTCCCTCCATGTGCTCGGTGAGGAAATGCCCTGGGGGGAGACTGGGAAAACAAGGGGAGCCTGGAAAGCTGGGTTTGTTTAATGTAGCCAGGAGGAGAGAGCCAAGTGGGGAGTAAAAATCCCAGGAGATGCAAAAATGTTGGAAAACAAGGCTGGAGTTGGTGACCCCCAGTGTCAGGGGCTTAACCAGCAGCAAACCTGGGCTAGGTGGGTGCCAAGGGAAATTTTCCAGCTGCAGCTTTGGGATAGACAGGGAATCCTGGGGATTTCTCATCAGACAATTTTGGGGATTTGTGAAATTGTGGAAATTTGGATTTTGTGGCTGTTCCTGGGTGGTTTCAGGGAGGTGTCTGGGCTTTTCCCAGGTACCAATAATGGGAATAATTATCGGTGGGAATAATGCAATCCCTGCCTGGATCCCAGGCTCTTCCCTGCCTCAGAGCTTGCAGGATTTGGGCCTGGGAGGTGAAAGGTTTTGTAAATCATTGTTAATCTCCCGAGCTGCACGAGCTGCCAAGTAATTCCTTAAGCTTTTGTTTGGGCTTTGTGTGTCCTTGCTGTGACCCCAGCCTGGAGGAAAAGCTCCAGGCATGATCCCAGTCGGAAAAGCAAAGGATTTGTGGTGTTCCCAAACCTAAAGTTTTGCTTTCACCACCTCTCAGGTGCAGCAGGAACTGGCAGCTCCCTGCTTGGCACTGGGGAGAGGAGCGGGGGATGAACTGATAATAATTAAATATTACAAACCCGGAAAGGAGTGGAAACTGGAGCTGCCACTCAGCTGGGTATTCCTGACTGCAAACGCCAGATTTTTTTTTTTTTAATTCCACTTTTCATTTATTATATATTATTATTGGTCAGAACTGAGAGCCCAGGCAGGTTTTATAGGGCTGGAGCTCAGCGTTGCTCCAGGATTACGCCTGGCCTGGAGGTGCGAACAACAAATAAACATATTTTTTTTGGCAGCTCGAGCTCCTGCTGTATCCAAAACCCCAAGTGGCATCACCAGTGCTTTGTTGTCTCTTCCAGCAACCCCTGGTGAGGCTGAAGGGGGGAGCCAACACGGGGGAAGGCCGGGTGGAGGTGCTGAAGAACGGCGAGTGGGGCACGGTGTGCGACGACAGCTGGAACCTGGTGTCGGCCAGCGTGGTGTGCCGGGAGCTGGGCTTTGGCAGCGCCAAGGAGGCCCTGACAGGAGCCAGGCTGGGCCAAGGTGAGCACCAGCACAGCCCCAGGCAGTCCTGCTGCCAGGAGAATCAGCCCCCAACACCGGGGTTTAGGGTCAAAGAGGAGGAAGAGTGATGGGGATAAAGGGAGCGCTGCCCCTGGGGGTTCTCCAGGTTTGGGGGGTGCAGCTGTTTGTGAAAATGAACCTTCTGCTTTGTCTGGGTGTGATGGGGTCAGTGCTCAGGGATTGGGAGATAAACCAGGATCCTGTTTGCATTCCTGGGTGAGAAGATCTCCCCTGCTGGACTCCTGCAGTGAGCAGTGGGGATGGAGAGGTGGGAACTGCTCTGTGCAATCCCTGTCACTGTGCAGACACTGAGAGACACGAGGGCAGCAATGAACTGCAGAGTTCTTTTCTCCTCTCCTGAACCCTGCTGGGTGTGCTGTGTGTTCCCTGTGTGTGTCAGTGACAGGGGTGACATGGAGGGGTTTGGGTGTTGTCCTGTCCTCCCTCCTTCTTCTCCCAGTGGGGATGGAGAGGTGGGAACTGCTCTGTGCAATCCCTGTCACTGTCCAGACACTGAGAGACACAAAACCAACAATAAACTGGAGAGTTCTTCTCCTCTCCTGAACCCTGCTGTGTGTGTTGCTGTGTTCCCTCTGTGCATCACAGTGACATGCAGCCTTGTTTTTATCCTGATTTTCCTCTCTCTTTCCCCACTGGCTGAGTTACTCAAGACCTCCCCTAATGCCTCATACCTAGGACCCCCTTCTAATGTATCCCCCTGTAGTCTGATTTTCTAGGCCTGAGGTTTCTGAATTTCTGAACTCAGCTTCTTCATGATGTTTTGGTTCAGGAAGACCTGGTTCTCACAGACTTGATAAAAACATCACTCTTGATNTTTTTTTTAATTCCACTTTTCATTTATTATATATTATTATTGGTCAGAACTGAGAGCCCAGGCAGGTTTTATAGGGCTGGAGCTCAGCGTTGCTCCAGGATTACGCCTGGCCTGGAGGTGCGAACAACAAATAAACATATTTTTTTTGGCAGCTCGAGCTCCTGCTGTATCCAAAACCCCAAGTGGCATCACCAGTGCTTTGTTGTCTCTTCCAGCAACCCCTGGTGAGGCTGAAGGGGGGAGCCAACACGGGGGAAGGCCGGGTGGAGGTGCTGAAGAACGGCGAGTGGGGCACGGTGTGCGACGACAGCTGGAACCTGGTGTCGGCCAGCGTGGTGTGCCGGGAGCTGGGCTTTGGCAGCGCCAAGGAGGCCCTGACAGGAGCCAGGCTGGGCCAAGGTGAGCACCAGCACAGCCCCAGGCAGTCCTGCTGCCAGGAGAATCAGCCCCCAACACCGGGGTTTAGGGTCAAAGAGGAGGAAGAGTGATGGGGATAAAGGGAGCGCTGCCCCTGGGGGTCTCCAGGTTTGGGGGGTGCAGCTGTTTGNAGAAACTCAGAAACCTCAGGCCTAGAAAACCAGACTACATCCCCCCTTTTTCTTTTCCTTGTGTCCACCAGTGGAATTCCTATGGAATGTGTGGTTCCTCCCACTGTTCCTTTCATCTCTCAGTATCCAGTTTTATTTCTCAGCAGCCCCACAGTTTGTTTGTCAAGACAAATCTCCCTCATTCCATTTATCAATCAGTGCAATCCTTCCCACTGTTACTTTTCTCCCTCACTGCTGGTTTTTATCCACCAGCAGACCCCCAGTTTGTCTGGAAAACAAATCCCTCATTCCTTTCACTGGTGCCCTGAATTGAGGAATATTCCACCCCCAGGAACATCCCATAATTCAGGGCATGGCAGATTTTTGTTGGGATGTTCAATTTGAAGACCAGGAATTTCTTCCCTAACCTTAGTAAATCTCTTGAGGCCAGACTGGAATTCTGTGACTTAAAAAGATTCCCTGAAAAAAAAAAAAGCCTGGGGATGAGGAGTTTGACCTTTTGCTCAGACAGCTGCTCCAGTAATTAATTCTTAATTATCTTGTCTGCTGCTCTGAAATTCCCTTTGAGTTCTCCAGAACCACACCATGGTGTAATGCATTACTAGAAGGTTCCTGGCAAAAATTCGTCCTGGAGTCAGACTTCAAAGGCTCCAGTTTAAGAGCAGGACAGTAATTTAGCTCATTATAAATAGAAGGGCATTCGAACAGCTCAGAGCCAGGGTTGGGTTTGGATTTCCTGTCTTTGGGACTTGGTTGAAATCCCAAAATGTGGTCAAAGGTGAACTGAAACCACCTGGTGATTCCCACACCTCATTCCTGGGGTGGAAATCTAAAAATAAAATAAAAAGACAGCAAACCCTTGTTAGGAGAACAACCAAAAAAAAAAAAACTAAAAAAAATTAAACCAAACCCTTGTTGTGAGAATAACCACCAAAAAAAAAAAATAATACACCAAATCCTTATTGAGAGAAAAAAGGAACAGTGGAAATTCCTTCAGCTTGGAGAAGAGGGGAGAGAAGGAAACAACTCATGGGTGTCCCAAGTCTGGGAAGTTTTAAAATGTGAGCAAATCCACTGGATTTGCCAAAAGCCCTCTTTGTGGGGGCTGGAATCTGCTGCTGTGTTTAATGGGATGGAGGAAGCAGAACGTGGAACACTCTGTTCCTGCTGGATTCCACACCCTGGGCATTCCCACACTCTTCCCTTCCCATTTTTTTCCCCCTTTCCCTTGTGCTCATCCATCAGTGCTTCCTGTCAGCAGCATCCCTGGGGATGGGGGATTTCCCTCCAGCAGTGTCACGTTTTTTGGTTAGAAAAAGAGATTTTTTTTTTGGCCCTGGATGCACAGGGAGCTCTGCAGGCCGTGTCCCTGTTTACACTTGGTTCTGTCCCAGCTGCACCCCGGGGAATTTGGGTTTTCCCGGGGGGTTTGGGAGGAGCAGCCTCACTGGGGCTGTGGGAGGTTGGAGCTCCCAGTGGCTGAACTGGGGGGGTCCCAAAGTGGGAGAGCAGAGCTTTCCACAGAGCTCAGGGCACGGGAGGAGGGATTGCCCCACCTTTAACAGCCCCCAGATGGTTGTCCCTGAAAATCAGCCTGGTGATTTGTTTTCTTCCCCAAGGGATGGGTCCCATCCACCTGAACGAGATCGAGTGCACGGGCTTCGAGAAGTCGCTCACAGACTGCAAGTTCAACACCGAGTCCCAGGGCTGCAACCACGAGGAAGATGCTGCTGTGAGGTGCAACGTGCCAGCCATGGGCTTCCAGAACCAGGTGAGGAGCTGGGACACCCAGGTGGGAGGGAATTTTGGGTGGGAATTTAGGGGCAGGAATTGCTTCACCCAAGCCGTGAGTATTTAATTCAGGTTTTACCTTAAAAAAAGGAGGGGAAATGAGGATGAGTGTCCCTTTTTGTGCTGAGTTTTGAGCTCCTCTGGACGTGGCAGAGTCCTTAGAGTGAGGAAGGACAGGTTGGATGGGGTTTGGAGCATCCTGGGATGGTGGAAGGCCCTGCCCATGGCAGGAGGTGGCACTGGATGATTTTTAACCCCATTCTCAACCTTTTCCAACCCAGCCATTCCATGATTCTGTGCTAACTGTATGAACCACACAGATTCCTCTCCTTCCAGAGGTGCAAAGGAGCAGGGAAGGGAAGCTTTCCCAGGGAATGTTTTTGCTCCAGCTGTTCCAACCCATTGAGCTGCTGGGCTTGGCTGGACCATCCCCTGCCAAACTGGGAGAAGAACTCAACTCCCTGAGGAGGCTCCAAGTGCTGCTCCATCCTGGGTGGTTTCCCAGTGCCTTCCCCTCGAGGAGCAGACACAAAAATGGGACTCAGTGCTGCACAACCTGAGTGCCCTGAAAGGAAATACTGGGAATGTGTTCAGGCAGCCTTGCTGGAATTCCTTCCTGCCAGTCCATGGGGGGAAAATCCCCCACCAGGATTTCTCCAGCTCTGTGCTAAAGGGGCAGTTTTCCACTGTGACCAGCTATCCAATGCTGGAGATATCCAACAATTCCAAAAGCTGGGGTGAACACAACCTGTTAGTTTTTTTTTTAAATACAAAAAAATATGTTTTCTTTCTTGCTGTTTTGTTTTTCTTGTCTGGGCCTTCCTGAGGTTTCTGAGAGCTCTGTGAGCTTGGCTTTCACCTAATTTAACTTGTCTCTGTCTGTGTCTCTGTGAAGGTTTCTGTTTTCCCCCAGCCCCATGTCTGAAGAAGAGGTCGAGTAGTCTGTTGTCTTGTGTTTAGGAATTTGTTTATTCTTTGTTATCTCATATTGGTTCCCTGGCCTGCCATGGTTTTCCCTGCAGGCCAGGCTGTGCTGAGCTCCTCACTGTGCTCTCTCTGTGGGGTTCTCTCCTTGGGCTCTGCTCTCCCTCTTTGTCTGTCCCTGTCATCTGTCTGCCCTTGGGACAGCACTATCTTTTATACTGAAAATTCCCTGTGCTTTATTTATAACAATTCTCCAATATATATCCACTCTGTTGCACAGTGTACTTTTGTCCTAGACCAACCCAAACGTGCCACAAACCCAGAAAAGACAGAGAACAAGAGGACAAAGCAGCAGCTCAGGGACACCCCCAATTCCCTCCATCTTTCCCCCCTACTCTCCCATTCCCAAACCCCCAAATCCTCCTTTTTCACCCCGTGACACACTAATTACCATTCTACTTAATTCCTGTGACTTACAAACCTCCCCCAGGACAATCAGCAGGATGTCCTGCTTCCCCCAACAACCTCTACCCCGTTTCCCTGGGACGCTGACGGGTTCTGTGTCACGCAGCTCCGCCTGAGCGGGGGTCGCAACCCCTACGAGGGTCGTGTGGAGGTGCTGGCCGAGCACAACGGCACGCTGAGGTGGGGCACGGTGTGCAGCCACGACTGGGGCACCGTGGAGGCCATGGTGGTGTGCAGGCAGCTGGGGCTGGGCTTCGCCAGCCACGCTTTCCAGGTGAGCCCCGCGCTGCGCCGCCGAACCGCCGGGGAATTGTTTGGGGACGGCGTGGGGAGTGGTGGTGGTGTGTGTTAGGTTCTTTAAAATATAGAGATATATGTTTTCTTTCTTGCTGTTTTGGGTTTTTTTATTGTCTGGGTCTTCCTGGGGTTTTTGAGAGCTCTGTGAGCTTGGCTTTCACCTAATTTAAGTTGTCTCTGTGTCTGTGAAGGTTTCTGTGTCTCCCAGCCTTGTGTCTGGAGAAGAGGTTGTGTCATTTGTTTTCTCCTGTTCTCCTGCTGGGGAATTGTTTGGGGACGGTGTGGGGAGTGGTGGTGGTGTGTGTTAGGTTCTTTAAAATATAAAGATATATGTTTTCTTTCTTGCTGTTTTGGGTTTTTTTATTGTCTGGGTCTTCCTGGGGTTTTTGAGAGCTCTGTGAGCTTGGCTTTCACCTAATTTAAGTTGTCTCTGTGTCTGTGAAGGTTTCTGTGTCTCCCAGCCTTGTGTCTGGAGAAGAGGTTGTGTCATTTGTTTTCTCCTGTTCAGGGATTTGTTTATTCTTTGTTATCTCATGTTGGTTCCCTGGCCCACCATGGTCTTCTCTGCAGGCCAGGCTGTGCTGAACTCCTCACTGTGCTCTCTCCTCAGGCTGGGTTGTGCTGTTCTCTCCTTGGGCTCTGCTCTCCTCCCCTTTGCCCTTGGGACAGCACAATCTTTTATACTGAAAATTCCCTGTGCTTTATTTATAACAATTCTCCAAGATCTATCCACTCTGTTGTACAGAGTACTTTTGTTCCAGACCAACCAAAACGTGCCACACCACCACAGAAGATGGAGAGCAAGAGATGAAGAAGCAGCTCAGGGACACCCCCCATTTTCTCTATCTTTGTCTCTTGATCTCACATTCTAAAATCCTACTTTTTTACTTTGTGACATACTAATTATCATTCTATCTAAATTCTTGTGACTTATAAATCTTCCCAGGACAGTCAGAAGGATGTCCTGGTTCCTACAGTGTGTGGATAAACAGTGATGGAAGGTGTCTGATGCCAGGTCTTGGGAGATGTGGTTATTGCAAAGGGTGTGGGTGTAGGGGTGCAGCTTGGAGATTGCTGCACAGTTTGGAGCAGACCTGAAAGACAGCGGGGAAAGAGAGAGATAGAACAAGAGAGAGCAAAAATAGAATGATAGAAAAGCCCAAAGTTCCCATTACAATACCATAAATCCTCTTCTGTGCTGAATATTCCAATTTTCACTGACCAGTCTAGTACAAGATATAATCCTGTAGCATTTACATACAGCCTGTAAGAATCATTACATTACCATGCTGTGTTATATTTTAAACCTTAAAAACTGCTCTTTGGAGCCCTTCTGCCAAGCTGGGGGGTCTGCTCTGACTTTTGGAGCTGTCTGTGATCAGAGGGTGTTGTTTCATTAAAAAGGGATTTCCTTCAGCCAGCCATACCATTGTTTTTTAGTTGTTCAATAATTAATGTTTGGTATCTCAAAGCTTGCTTTCATTCCAATCTCACTTATAGTTTCCATATTCTCAAAATCTTTTGCCAGGCAATCACATTTATAAGGTTTTCCTGTTTCAACCTGCCCAACAAGAGAATAATCTGGCTCTGTTTATTCAAACAATCTCTCCCTTTTTACACATTTTCAACCACTGTGATTGGTGAGCCAGCACCAGAACTCTTCACCCACACTGGCCAAACCAGAGGGACAGCAAAAAAAAGTTCATCCCACAGAAAGAATTCCAAACACGAATATCATTACCAGAACAATCCTGAGGTTTATATTCAAGCTGTGGGAACAGGTTTGAGAAACTCAAAACATCAGGGAAAAGCAGAGCTTTAGAAACTCAGGAGCTGCAGGCCTGGAAAACCCAGAGTTCAGTGTCCCACCCCTACCTGGGCAGCAGGTCTGGGTGGGCTGGGGGTGCTGGGGGTGCTGGGGGTGCTGGGGGTGCTGGAGTCATCCCAACAGGAGCCTCAAGGGTTGAGCTGGAAGGACCTCGAGGGTGAAATCATGGAGGTGAGGCTTTGGAGCAGAAGGAGCTGTGCAGGATGAGAAGTGAGGGAATTTCATCAGGAACTGGGATGTTGGGATAAGGGGGAATGGTTTCCCACTGCCAGAGGGCAGGGTTGGAGGGAATTTTGGGAATAAATCCTTCCCTGGGACAGTGGTGGGGTCATGGGATGGAATTCCCAGAGGAGCTGTGGTTGCCCCATCCCTGGAAGCATCCAAGGGCAGCTTGGAGCAACCTGGGATAGAGGAAGGTGTCCCTGCCCATGGCAGGGGGTGGGACTGGATGTGCTTTAAGGTCTTTAAGGATTTGGTGACAAACCTTCTGCTTCCCTGAGTTCTCTGTTGTTGCAGGGGAGCTCAGGTTTCCCAACATTGCCCAGTCCCTGCTTGGGCTGGTGGCTGCATGCAGGTTCTTGTCCTGAAATGCAGAGGTCAGGTTCAAACTGGTGTCAGGTCACCTGAAAAAATGGGATTTTGCTCCTGTGGTTGCTCCAGCGCAGGCCTGAGCAGCAGGGCTGGATGCAGCTCCATGAATTGTTTCTCTCCCTGCTCCTCTCCTGCCCCAAACCCTCCCTGCTTCTGCAGGGCCTGGAGTGACCCCTCAGTTCTGCCCCAGCCCTGGGAGTGTCCAAGGCCAGCTTGGATGGGGCTTGGAGCAACCTGGGGTGGTGAAAAATCCCTGCCCAGGGGAAGAGCTTTAAGGTCCTTTCCAATCCAACCCGCTCCATGATCTCTGCCACCCTGGGCTCAGGGACACATCCCAGCCAGCCTGCATGGCCAGGACCTGCAGGGCCTCAGGGGACACTCTGGGCTTGCCCACCCAGCACGAGGGAGGCTGGAGCTGCTGCTGCAGCCATTCCCTGCTCCAGCTGCTTTCCCCCCACCAAATCCTGGGAGCTGAGGATCTGCACAGCCCTGAGCCGTGGCCTTTCCTCCTGCCTGGCTCTGTTGACACAGCCCAGCGAGGAAAAGGCATTTTTTTCCCCCTGAGCTGAGGCTGCTGGAATTTGGAACAGAAAAGGCCCTTATGCTGCCCCAGCTCCTGGAGCATAAAGCCCCAGTGTGCAGAACAGGGCAGCCCTGTGTGCTCCTGGCCTTCCCAACCAGCCCAGGACAACGGGAGCCGTGGGACACCGGGGGTTTCTTTTCCTGGAAACTGCTCCCAGCTCCGACATGGATGGGTCTTTTTGGGGTTTTTTTTGTGGTTCTTTCTCCCCTCCCCTTTCTCCCAGGTTTTGGGGTTTGGGTGTTGATGTTCTGTCATTCCCATGAGTTTTGTTAAAGCTGGGGGATGATGGGAAAAGAGGGAATTTCGTCAGGAACTGGAATGATGGAACAAGGGGGAATGGCTTCCCACTGCCAGAGTAGATGGGATATTGGGAATAAACTCTTCCCTGGCAATGTGGTGAGGTCCTGACATGGAATTCCCAGAGGAGCTGTGGCTTCCTCTGGAAGTGTCCAAGGCCAGCTTGAAGCAACCTGGGATAGTGAGAGGGGTGGGAGTGGATGGGATTCAAGATTTTTAAGGATTTGGTGACAAACCTCCTGCTCCCCTCAGTTCCCTGCTCCAACATCCTTTGGCAAAACCCTCCTGCACAACCTGATCCTCCCCGGAGTGACAATCCACATTTCAGGCAGCTGAACATCCCCCTGAGAGCCACTAAACCCCAGGGCACGTGCGAAACGCCTTTCTCCTCTTGCCCAGGAGACGTGGTACTGGCACGGGGACGTCAGCGCCGACGACGTGGTCCTGAGCGGGGTCAAGTGCTCGGGGACAGAGATGTCCCTGTCCCACTGCCGCCACGACGGCGCCCGCGTGTCCTGCCCCAGGGGAGGGGGGCGCTTCGGGGCCGGCGTGTCCTGCTCCGAGAGTGAGTGCCTGGGGCTGTGACAGCAGGCAGGGCGGCAGGAGGGGGCTGGCCTGCACTGGGCAGAACCGGGGCAGAGTCTGGGCCCGGAGCGGGGCTGGGGGTGGCTGCTCCATCCCTGGAAGGGTCCAAGGCCAGCTTGGTGGGAGCTGGGATTGTGGAAGGTGTCCTTGGCAGGGGTGGGATGGGATGGGATGGGATTTGGGATGGGATCCATTGAATGGGATGGGATGGGATCCATTGAATGGGAGGGGATGGAATAAGGGGATGGGATCCATTGAATGGGAGGGGATGGAATAAGGGGATGGGATCCATTGAATGGGATGGGATGGGACGGGATGGGATTTAAGGTTCATTTTCCTGTATGGTGAATCATTCCCCTCCAGTCTTTTCCTACTCAGACTGAGAGGAGGATTAGATTGGATATTGAGGAGAAATTGTTCTTTTTGAGAGTGGTGAGGGGCTGGGATGGAATTCCCAGAGGAGCTGTGGCTGCCCCATTCCTGGAGGTGTCCAAGGCCAGCTTGGTGTGAGCTGGGATAGCAGAAGGTGTCCGTGCCCATGGCAGGGGTTGGGATGGGATTTAAGGTCCATACTCTTGTACAGTGAATCATTCCCCACCAGTCTTTTCCTACTTAAACTCGGAGTAGGATTAGATTGGATATTCAGGGGAAATCCTTCCCTGGGAGCCTGGGGAGGAGATGAAATGGTTTTTCTACAGAAGCTGTGGCTGCCCCATCCCTAGAAATGTCCAAGGCCAGGTTGGACAGGGCTTGGAGCAACCTGGGCTAGTGGGAGATGTAGTGGTGGAAGTGACTGATCCTTAAAACCCCTTCCCACCCAAACCACATGACTGTGATTCACACGGAGTGAGTCAGAGGAGCTCAGAGGCAGGACATCCTCCACCCCAGCAGCCCCTTTGGGGGTGATTTCATTTCCCTGACCCCCTCCTTCCTCGCTCCAGCCGCCCCTGACCTGGTGCTGAACGCGGAGCTGGTGGAGCAGACGGCCTACCTGGAGGACAGGCCCATGTTCCTGCTGCAGTGTGCCCTGGAGGAGAACTGCCTGGCCAGCTCTGCCCACAACACCTCGCTGACCTCGGGCTACCGGCGCCTGCTGCGCTTCTCCTCCCAGATCCACAACAACGGCCAGTCCGACTTCCGGCCCAAGAACGGGCGCCACGCCTGGGTGTGGCACGACTGCCACCGGTCAGTGGCACCCCAGGCTGGGGGTCAGCCATGGGGGTCACACACGGGGCTGGGAGTCAGCCACGGGGGGTCACCCATGGGGCTGGGGTCACCCATGGGGGGTCACCCATGGGGCTGGGGGTCACCCATTGGGGTCACACATGGGGCTGGGAGTCAGCCATGGGGGTCAGCCATGGGGTCACACATGGGGGTCAGTGTCACTCACAGGGGTCACCCACAGGCTGGGGGTCAGCCATGGGGGTCAGCCATGGGGTCACACATGGGGCTGGGGTCACCATGGGGGGTCACACACGGGGTTGGGGGTCACCCATGGGGGTCAGCGTCACTCACAGGGGTCACCATGGGGCTGGGGGTCAGCCATGGGGGTCACCCACGGGTTGGGGGTCACCATTGGGGTCAGTGTCACTCACAGGGGTCACCACAGGTCTGGGGTCACCCATGGGGGTCACCCACGGGGGTCAGTGTCACTCACAGGGGTCACCATGGGGCTGGGGGTCACCCATGGGGGGCATCCATGGGGCTCAGAGTCATCCATGGGGCTCAGAGTCACCCATGGGGCTCAGGGTCACCCACAGGGGTCAGCATCACCACGGGGCTTTGTGTCACCCACAGAGGTCACCCATGGGGCTCAGAGTCATCCATGGGGGTCACCCATGGGGGTCAGTGTCACCTGCCAGCCCCTCCTGGCATGGTTCTGGTGGATTGGAGCTGGAGCAGCTCTGCCGGGAGGAAAGGCTCAGGGAATTGGGAATGCTCCCCTGGAGAAGGGGAGGCTGCAGGCAGAGCTCAGAGCCCCTGGCAGGGCCTGGAGGGGCTCCAGGAGAGCTGGGGAGGGACTGGGGATGGAGGGACAGCACCCAGGGAATGGCTCCCGCTGGGAAAGGGGAGATTCAGATGGAATATTGGGCAGGGATGAGGCTGGGGAGGGGCTGGGATGCAATTCCCAGATGAATTCCTGGATCCCTGGAAGTGTGCAGGCCAGGCTGGAGCCCCCTGGCATGGTGGGAGATGTCCATGGCAGGGGTGGGATGGGATTAAATCCCTTCCAACCCTTCCAGGATTTTCTGACACCTGGATCTGAGTTTGCACACACAGGAGGTGCAAACTCTGCACCCACCACAGGCAGACTCCCTGAGCAGATTCTCACCTGGAAAAGGACCCACAAATGCAGGAATTCTGCATTTTTCACACATCTCAACCCCACCAAAACTGTCAGCGGCTGGGAGGTGGTTTTGTGCTTATTTTTGACAAAATTCATTCCATAAATACATCATTTTTCGAGGAATTAAGACAGTTTTGGATAAATTGGGGAGGGAAAGGCCATCCAAGGGCTTTGCTGTGAAATGAGGGCTGGTTCCAGGTGGATTTTCCCCTCGTTTGAGGTAAAAGGCAGTGGAATAACTCTGCACTGCTCCTGTCCTCTTTAAAAAACTGGGGAAACATCAGAGTGGTGCATTTTAAATCCAGGAGTTCCTTACAACCTTCCCAAATTGCCGAGATGTGCAGGTAGCACTGGAAAAGGGGGGACTTGGAGCAATTCCAGTGGAAGGGAAGTGGGATGGGAAGAGGTGAGGAAGAGCCCAGGAGCCTCCCCTGCTCCAAACTGGATCCCCAATCAGTCGGACAGGGATGAACTCAATCCCTCTTCAATCTTTCCAGTCTGAGAACAGCAGAGTGTAAACAGCCCAGGGAGTGACTCAGGCACTGAGTCAGGCTCAAACTCGCATCAGAATCCTGCATTGGGGCCAAATCTGCCTCAAACCAACAGCCTGCCCTTGGCCTCTGCTTTGCCTCCTGCCCTGGGAGCTCCTGTTTGGCTGTGGGAGCAGAATAAAAATGGGAAAGACCCTGAGCAGGGAGTGGGAAATGATTTCATTCTGGCAGATGGCAATTTCTGGATTTTAATTTTTGTTTTTAGTGAGGGGAAAAGCAGGAAAAATTCCTCCCCCATCTGTAAATCCATGAGCAATGGTGGTGATTGGAAGTGTTTAAGCCTTGGTTATTTTTACAGCTGGAAAGGAGTGGATTTATGCCCTTTTCTCTTATTTATTTATTTTTTAATTCTTAAGCAAGTAGTTCTGAATTAGGCCCTGTCTGTGCCTCACTCCGGGCTGAGCTTTGCAGATGGGCCCTGCTGGATCCCAGTGCAGGGTTCCAGGGCTGGGATTGGCATTCCCAAAGCTGGGACCGGCATTCCCAGTGCTGGGACTCCCATTCCCAAAGCTGGAATACCCATTCCCAGCGCTGGATTCCCATTCCCAGTGCTGGGATACTCATTCCCAAAGCTGGGATACTCATTCCCAATGCTGGATTCCCATTCCCAATGCTGGAATACCCATTCCCAGCGCTGGATTCCCATTCCCAGTGCTGGGATACCCATTCCCAAAATCCCTGAAATCCCTCCCCACCTAACAAATCTGGGATTCCACGTAAATAAATCCCGGGAGGCAGCAGGCTGGGTGAGGGAGCCACCCAGCCTCATCCCCAGGGAACATTTCCTGGCTGGAATTCACCCACTCCTGCAGCTCCACCGGGCCCCTCAGCCCTGGTAATTAAAATAAAATTAATTAGAGGGGTAAATGAATTATTCCATGTGTCCCCACAGGCACTACCACAGCATGGAGGTGTTCACCCACTACGACCTCCTGAACCTCAACGGCACCAAGGTGGCCGAGGGCCACAAGGCCAGCTTCTGCCTGGAGGACACGGAATGCGAGGCAGGTGAGGGCCAGATCCCGGGAATGTCCTCCCCTTCCAGGGCAGGAGACAGCTCCCAGGGGCTGGAGATGGCCTGGGAGGAGCCAGGGACCAGGGAGGGACGATGGATGATGGATGGATGGATGGATGATGGATGAAGGATATATGTATGTATGGATGATGGATCCATGGATGGATGATGGATGGATGGATGATGGATGGATGATGGATGGATGTATGATGGATGGATGGATGGATGGATGGATGGATCCATGGGTGGATGATGGATGAAGGATATATGTATGTATGGATGGATGGATCCATGGATGGATGGATGGATGGGAACCCCCCAGGTCCCCCATTCTCTTTTCCACCCTCAGCTCCCTCCATCCCAACCCTGAGCTTCTCCCAAACCCATTTTGCATTTCCTTCTCCCTCCCACATGAGCAATTCCAACAGAACCCTCCAGCTGCTGCCGTTGGAAGACACCAACTCCTTAAATCTCACCCAAAACACCACACCTGGAGTTTATCACCATCCATGGCGAGCAACCTGGAATTCTCTGGGAACCCTGCTGTGGAATTAACACTTTCCTTACTCCTCCTGCTGCAGATGTGCAGAAGCAGTATGAGTGTGCCAACTTTGGGGAGCAGGGCATCACCGTTGGCTGCTGGGACGTTTATCGGCACGACATCGACTGCCAGTGGATCGACATCACCGACGTCCCCCCGGGGGATTACCTCTTCCAGGTGGGACAAACAGCATTGGTGACACTCCTACTGCTTTTACCTTGCCCAGAATCTCCCAGGTTTGTTCCTCTGACACCTCCAGGTTCTGTTTATAAAGGGATTAAATTCCCCGACGCCGAAAAGAGAAAGGATTGTCCACCGGGATAATCAACACACGTGCTCCCGAGGGAAAAATCAGGGCCACATTTTGGGGATTAAAGTCTTTGAAAAAATCCATGTCCAGCTAATCCTGTTGTTGACAGTGTTGTCACGTTCCCAAAGCACAGCTTCCCTCTTTGGAGCAGGCAACATTCCCTGAATTTTTGGGATTAAATTGTGCCGTTCGTGGGTTTTGCAGGAATTAGGGCCAGGCCTCCAGTCTGAGCCCGTGGGGGGAATTCTCTGGGTCTAAAAACAGCCCCTGGCAGTGGAGAGGAGGGAAAGGAGAGGAGTTATTTCTGTCTGAGCGGTGTGAAATGGAAAATGGGGGTTGGAGGCAGATGTGGGGGCACGGGGAAGGCGCAGCTCTGGTGGATTGGAGCTGGAGCAGCTCTGCCAGGAGGAAAGGCTCAGGGAATTGGGAATGCTCCCCTGGAGAAGGGGAGGCTGCAGGCAGAGCTCAGAGCCCCTGGCAGGGCCTGGAGGGGCTCCAGGAGAGCTGGGGAGGGACTGGGGATGGAGGGACAGCACCCAGGGAATGGCTCCCGCTGGGAAAGGGGAGATTCAGATGGAATATTGGGCAGGGATGAGGCTGGGGAGGGGCTGGGATGCAATTCCCAGATGAATTCCTGGATCCCTGGAAGTGTGCAGGCCAGGCTGGAGCCCCCTGGCATGGTGGGAGATGTCCATGGCAGGGGTGGGATGGGATTAAATCCCTTCCAACCCTTCCAGGATTTTCTGACACCTGGATCTGAGTTTGCACACACAGGAGGTGCAAACTGCACCCACCACAGGCAGACTCCCTGAGCAGATTCTCACCTGGAAAAGGACCCACAAATGCAGGAATTCTGCATTTTTCACACGTGGAAAGGTGGGAGGTGTCCCTGGATGGGATTTAAGACCCTTTCCCACCCAAACCCTTCCAGGATTCCCTGACTGAAGCTTTACCCCGCGCTCCAGCTTTATTCAAAGCCTTCCTCTCTAAACAAACCATATTTTCATTTTCTGCTAAAAAACAAAGCCACAAACCCCTGCACCCTGCCAAACCCCCCTTTCACCCACCCCTCCCCTGTGCCTCCATCCCTGCCAGGTGGTGATCAACCCCAACTACGAGGTGGCAGAGTCGGATTATTCCAACAACGTCATGAAATGCCGGAGCCGCTACGACGGGCAGCGCATCTGGATGTACAACTGCCACATAGGTGAGGGCTGCAAACCCTGCAGCAGCGCCAGGGATCCCTCTCACTCCAGGAATTTAATGTTTCCCACTCAGGAAAAAAAAAAAAAGCTCTGCAGCCTGGGAAATTCCTTCTTCGCAAAAAATCAAATTATTTTGCCAAGCCGGGATGGTTTCGGGTCGCAGGTTCTCTTGGGAAACAAAGCAGTGGAAAGCTGTGCCAGGCAGGGATGGAGATGTCCCTGGAATGTCAGGGGAATCTCAGTTTTCTTGGAAAAATTGAAAATATTGTCATTTGGTGTTTTCTTTTTTGGGTCGTGGAAATATCAGAGCCGAACGAAGATAATTTTTTTGTCAAAACCACTTAAAATGGGGTTTTTTTAGGACAGGTTTTACCACAGAAAATGAATTAACACAACTCCCTGCCCAGCTCCAAATCAAACCAGCTCTGAAAATTCCCTTCTTCAAGGAATGTTTTTCCTGGAAAAAAAAAAAAATCCACATAACCACTGATTTTTCTCATTATTTTCTAAGGATTTTAGCAGAAAAGTCTCGTCTTGTGTGACACATTTCGGATTGTGACCTAGTTTAGGGAAGTGAAGCAAATTCCAGCTGTTGGCACGGGCTCTGCAGCTGAGCTGGGAGATATTCCCAGTTAAAAATAAAGGTTATAACTTTGATTTTGTCCTAATTAAGAGAGAAATGAGGGGCTGGGTTTAGCTCAGGGCAAACACAGCCCCCACTTGTTAGGCCTCACTTTGTTTTTTAAGCACCAAACCGGTGAAATTTGGGGAATTCAGTTTGAAAATCCACAAAAAAAAACCCCAAACCAACCCTCCTGGGGACTCCTGGCTGTGCCTGCTAGGGCAAGATTTAATTAAAACTTCATTTAATTAACCCAGAGCCAGTTCCACCAAATCCTGATGTTCCCAAGGGTTTTTCCCTCTCCCAGTATTCCCAAGGGATTTTCCTTGCACACCCTGCTCTCCCAATATTCCAAAGTTCTTTCCCCTGTCCATCCTGTGCTCTCCCGATATTCCCAAGGGTTTTGCCCTCTCCTAATATTCCCAAGTGGTTTTTTTCCCTGTACTCCCAATATTCCCAAGTGGTTTTTTTCCCTGCTCACCCCTTGCTCTCCCGATATTTCCCAGGTGTTTTTCCCTCTTACCCCCTGCTCTCCCAATATTCCCCAGTGTTTTTCCCTGCTCTCCCAATATTCCCAGCTGTTTTTCCCTGCTCTCCCAATATTCCCAGCTGTTTTTCCCTGCTCTCCCAATATCCCCAGGTGGTTTTTCCANCCAATATCCCCAGCTGTTTTTCCCTGCTCTCCCACCATCCCCAGCTGTTTTTCCCTGCTCTCCCACCATTCCCAGCTGTTTGTCCCTGCTCTCCCACCATTCCCAGCTGTTTTTCCCTGCTCTCCCACCATTCCCAGCTGTTTTTCCCTGCTCTCCCAATATTCCCAAGTGTTTTTTCCGTGCTCTCCCAATATTCCCAGCTGTTTTTCCCTGCTCTCCCACCATTCCCAGCTGTTTTTCCCTCACCCCCTGCTCTCCCCTGGCCTCTCCAGGCGGATCCTTCAGCGACGAGACCGAGCAGAAGTTCGACCACTTCAGGGGACTCACAAATAACAACGTGTCCGCCCGGTAGAATTCCCACTAATTTCAGGAAGCCAGGACTCCTGCTCCGGCCCTTCCCGAACCACTGCAGCCCCAGGAACTCCAGCCTCGACCAAACTCGGAATTCCAGGTGACTCCTTCCCAAAGAAGCCTCTCCCTTCCCAGTTCCACCCCCCGGTGCCTCCTGCGATTCCAGCCCCGCTCCCGGCGGGAGCTTCCAGCTCTTTTCACCATTCCAAAGATTTTTCCTGCACTTTGCAGCTCCTCGCTCCAGGCTGGGTGCCAGCCCCCCCCAAAAAATGCCTTTATCCTTCATTTCCAAGGTATTGTTTGGGAATTTTCAGCTCTTTTTCCACTCCCAACTCCTGTTCACGCCGCTGCTTCCTGCACTCGGCTCCTCCTCAGTTTAGCCAGGAAATACAAGGAAAAATTTTAAAAGAAAAAAAGGAAAAATAAAAAGGAAAAAAAGGAAAAAAAGGAAAAAAAGGAGCAGCTTTTTGTGAGCAGAACAGTGCAAAGCTGAGTTTAATACTGCAGTGAAACGCTTGGATCCAACAACTGCCACGCTCCGGAGGGGAGCAAACACAGAACCTGGAATTTCACCTGGAATTTCACCTGGAATTTCACCTGGAATTTCACCTGGAATTTCAACTGGAATTTCATTGGAATTTTGCAGGAATTTCACCTGGAATTTCACCTGGAAATTCACACAGAATTTCACATGGAATTTCATGGGAATTTCATTGGAATTTCACCTGAAAATTCACACAGCATTTCACCTGGAATTTCACCTGGAATTTCACCTGGAATTTCACAGGAATTTCACACAGAATTTAATAGAAATTTCACAGGAATTTCACCTGGAATTTCACAGGAATTTCACTTGGAATTTCATAGGAATTTCACAGGAATTTCACACAGAATTTCACACAGAATTTCACAGGAATTTCACAGGAATTCCACCTGGAATCAAAGCTCCCTGAAGTGCCCCCTGAGCACATTCCCAGGGCTGAGGTCTCTGGGCTGGGAATTCCCATCCCACAGGGATTCTCCTCCCAGCAGAATCCAACAATCCCCTCCTGACTGGAGATCCCATCTTATATTTTTTATTTTTAAAAGGATGAATTAGCCAGGGCTTTGTCACCTTGTGCACCTTGCAGAGGGAATTCCTGGAATTCTTGCCTCTGGAATTCCAGCCTCTCATCCTCAGGGATCTGCTCCTGTGGGAATTCCCAGCGCTCCTCTGTTTGTCTGAGGACACATTTTGCTACAGAGCTCCTATAAAAACCTTTTCCCTGGAAAAAAAAAATCAATTTAGAAGCCCTTGGTGTATTTCTCCTCAAAATTCCTGGAATTTTGTTGGGTTTTTTTTTTACCCCTCTTCAACAACCAAAATTCCCTGAAATTCCAGCTGATTCCACAGGGGATTCCAACTGCCTGCAAAATTCCCCAAAAGGAATGTGAGGCTTAAAAATGCAGAAATATTTGGAGTATTTGTCATTTCTCCAGAGAGCAGCTGGCCAAGGGGTTTAACCTTCTGACAACTGGAAAATTCCATTTTTTCCCTCAGAACTGGGAGCACGAGCCTGGGAGCTCATTTTAAACCCAGCTCTGGTCAGCACAGGGAAATTCTGGATTTTTTTTATTCCCCTAACGAGCAGATCCCAACAGGGAAAACTCCTAAAACTCTGGAAATAAAGGAAAAAAAAAAATTCCCTCAACTTGGATTCTGATATCCCAACACCAACACCACAACAAACCAGGAACAGAGTTTGGAACCCTTGCTCAGAGTGAAAATTCAACCCCAAAAAAAAAAAAAAAAATCCCAATTTTCTCACACTTAATTCCCATTTTGTTCAGCAACACAGAGCAGGAAAACAAAGCATGAAGAAACCACCTCATCCCTGCAGGAACAACAAAGAATTCCAGCATTTCCCAGGAAAAAAAAACAATTTTTTTAAAGGTGGCACTGCCTGCTCTGCATGCATTTAACAGCACAGCCACGCTCGGCTCTCCACAGCCTTGGGGGGTTTTTTTTTGGGATTTATTCCTCCTGTTCCAAGGATTCTGGCTGGAAAACTTCCCTGGGTTCCTCCTGCTGCTGCCTGTGCCTCCAGCCCAGGGCGTGGGACACGAATCTCCTGGCCACGGCCGTGTCCGTCTGCGGCCTCTCCTTGCCCAGCTGGAGCAGTTCTGGGGGAAAAATGGGAAAATTTTATCCACTGGGGCTTGGCCAGGGAGAAATCCGTGCTTAAATCCCGAAATTCAGCTTTTGTCCCCGCTGTTGGAGTTGGGTGTGGACATCGGGTCCTGCGGTCTCCGTGAATAAATTGATTTTTCGGGTTTTTTTTAGGATGGGATTTGGGGTTTTGCAGGGGAATTGGTTCAAGTTTCATCTGGAAAATTCCTCATTCTCTTCCAGGAATTATTCCTGGAAAAAATTCCTCATCCTATCCCAGGAATTATTCCTGGAAAAAATTCCTCACCCTATTCCAGGAATTATTCCTGGAAAAAATTCCTCATCCTATTCCAGGAATTATTCCTGGAAGAAATTCCTCACCCTATTCCAGGAATTATTTCTGGAAGAAATTCCTCACCCTATTCCAGGAATTATTCCTGGAAAAAATTCCTCATCCTATTCTAGGAATTATTCCTGGAAAAAATTCCTCATCCTATTCCAGGAATTATTCCTGGAAAAAATTCCTCACCCTATTCCAGGATTGGAAGATAATCCATATTACATATAATTGGAATATAACAAGAAAAATCCAATATATAATTGGAATATAATAAAAAGAATGCAAAATATAATTGGAATATAACAATAATAATCCAATATATAATTGGAATATAATAAAAAGAATGCAAAATATAATTGGAATATAATAAGAATAATCCAATATATAATTGGAAAATAANAATGCAAAATATAATTGGAATATAATAAGAATAATCCAATATATAATTGGAAAATAAGAAAAATCCAATATATAATTTGAATATAATAAAAATAATGCAATATATAATTGGAATATAGTAAGAATAATCCAAGATATAATTGGAAAATAATAAGAATAATCCATTATATAATTGGAATATAATAAAAATAATGCAAAATATAATTGGAACATAACAATAATAATCCAATATATAATTGGAATATAATAAAAATAATGCAATATATAATTGGAATATAATAAGAATAATGCAATATATAATTGGAATATAATAAGAATAATCATTCCTGGGAATATTCCCAATATCCCATCCCTGGGAAAATCCCAGGGAATTTTTCCATTTAGCCAGAAAAATTTGGAATTTGAACCAAAACTTCCATTGGTTATAAACTGAAATTTTCAATTCAGAAATGGAAACTCCTCAAAGCCAGCTGCTGAAATCCTTGGAAAACAGCAAGGAAAAGGAAAAAAAGAAAAAATCTGCTTAAATTTCACCAAATAATCTGGATTTGGAGATGAATTAATTAATCTTTTCTCAATTTACAGTTGTTCAAGGGGGGGCTTTGCTTGTTTTTCCAGAAGTTTCATTAATTTAAACAGAAATTATAAAAAAAAATTAAAAAGAGACACTGCCAGCTAATTAAAATCCAAATTTGTGTTTGGAAAATAATCCACTGAAACCAGATGCCAACAGAATTTATGGTTAATAATTATATTTAATTATCACTTTTCATTCAGCTTGACCAGAAGAGTGAATAAATGAAAAGAACAGATGAAGACGAGATGCAAATAAATCAAATTTTTTTTTGGGGGTGTTTCCTTTAAATCCAGCACTGCTGAAAACTCAGGAATTTTGTGCCTGATTAAAGATGAAAATTGGAATTTATTTGGAGTGCAGGGAGCTGGAAAAATCCCAGGAATTGTTGGTTCAGAGTCAATCAATGGTAATCAATCAATCAATGGTAATCAATCAATCAATCAATGGTAATCAATCAATCAATGATGTTCATGGCTCAGCTTCACCATCTCGCCTTCCTGAATAAAATTCTGCCAAAAAAAAAAAAAAATCAATTTGTCTCCTTTGGATTGGGCAGGGGGAGAGGGAGGAGAAAATTCCTGGGAAATTTGATGGGAAAAATAATAAAAAAAAAAATAAAAATCCCAATTCCAGCACAGCCAAAATTATAAATTGTACACATAAAAAAAAATTAAATGATAAAAAATATAAAATTAAATCTGAATAGCAGCAAAATTCCAGGCTCCACATCACACCAATAAATCCATAAAAACCAAATTAAT
>VXBS01005124.1:0-24224 GCA_013400255.1 Sitta europaea | reverse complement strand
GAAAAGGGGAGAGGAAAAGGGGAAAGGGGAGAGGGAAAGGTGACGAGGGAAGAGGGAAAGGAAAGGGAAAAGAGAAAAGGGAAAGAAAAGAGAAAGAAAAGAGAAAAGAGAAAGGGGAAAAGGGAAGGGACAGGGAAAGGGAAAGGGGAAAAGGGAAATGGGAAAGGGAAGAGGGAAAAGGTGAAGAGGGAAGAGGGAAAGGAAAAGGAAAAAGAGAAAATGGAAAGAAAAGAGAAAGAAAAGAGAAAAGAGAAAGGGGAAAAGGGAAGGGACAGGGAAAGGGAAAGGGGAAAAGGGAAATGGGAAAGGGGAGAGGGAAAAGGTGAAGAGGGAAGAGAAAAGAGAAAAGAGAAAAGAGAAAAGAGAAAAGAGAAAAGAGAAAAGAGAAAGGGAAAGGGGGAAAGGGGAAGGAAAAGGAAAAGGAAAAGGAAAAGGAAAAGGAAAAGGAAAAGGAAAAGGAAAAGGAAAAAAAGGAAAGAAATCCCCAGATACTCTGCAGGGTCCCAATGAGTTGGCAAACCCAAAAGCAAAGCCCTGCCCCAGCCACACCCAGGCAGGAGTTAATGACATTCCTTACACCGAATGTGCTTTATCAGAAACCCGGCTGAGTTTGCACAGGTACAAAAAGAGTTTGCTCAATTGGGCTGACACGGGAGGTTTTATTGAGATAATAAAAGGAACTATCAGGAAAAATAAAAGATAGATCCTTGCTGGAATCAATCAAAAAGCCTTGAAGAGACTAAGAGAAAAGCCAAGCGAGTCTGCCCACCAATTCAGGAGTTGAAAGGAGGCAGAAAAATACATTTCAATTATGCAATCAGAGATCACTGAGCAATCCAAAGGCTATAAAAACAGGGGCTGAAATATTAAAATAGATAAATCTGAAATAACCCCAAAGACAGGCAGTTTGATAAAGACAACACCAGTGAGAAGTAATTACAGGGGGAGAACTGAGCAGTTTGTGAATGAGCTCCGTGGGCCTCAACCCCTGGATTTGTGCAGGAATGTTTTCTTCTGAAGGAATAAAAAGTGCAAGAAAAAAAAACCAACAAAAAAAACCCAGCAAAATAACAGGGAGGTTATTATGGATTTAAAAGGAATATTGGTAATGTGAATGGGAGATGTGGCCCGTGGAAAGGAGCTTGGAGCATGAAGAGGGAAAGGACAGGTGGAGTTAAAAGCCATATTGGGAATTAATGGGAATTAAGAGAAGGATAATTGTTTCTCTTTAGAAGATTACAAAATCCTGATCTGCAGGGAAACTTACAGGCATGGAAAAATGGAGGATTTTTACAGAGGACATGAGCCCTGGGACAGTGGAGGGGTCCCTGCCAGGGCTGGGGGGCACTGGATGATTTTAAGGTCCCTTCCCACCCAAACCATTGAGATTACCCAAACCATCCTGAGATTCTCTGTGTGCAGCTCTGGGATCCCCCACAGCTCTGCTCAGGTGGGCAGGGGGGGCTCACAGAACCCCTGGGGCTGGAAAAGCCCTCCAGCCCTTGGAGTCCACCCTGACCCCAGCCCAGAGCCCTGGGGGCCCCCCAGGGATTGCTGGGACCCCCCCAGGGATGGGGACCCCTCCTGTCCCCTCCAGCTCCAGCCAGGAGGCCGAGGCTCCCCTGTTCCCCTGGCTGGACACACGGAGCCCCAGCTGAGCCCTGCCAGCCCTGCAGCTCAGCATCCTCAGCTTCATCCCTGAGCCCCCTCCTGTGGGAACCCAGGACACCTCTGACAGCCCTGGCTGACCCCAGCTCCAGCCAGGGGGGGCACAGACCCTGGCAGGGGGGTCCCAAACCCTGGCAGGGGGGTCCCAGACCCTGGCAGGGGGGGCACAGACCCTGGCAGGGGGGTCCCAGACCCTGGCAGGGGGGTCCCAGACCCTGGCAGCAGCCAGGGACTCCTGGGGCTTTGAGTTTGACCCCTGGAACAAATTAAACCCGGGAATGAAGAATTAAAGGGCACAAAAGTTTAGCTGGCATGATAGTAGGAGTTGTAGAGTGCAAAGGGAATTTTGGGGATTTTTGCCCTGGGGGCTCAGGGGGTGAGATGGGGGGACTTGGGCATTGTCCTGTCCTCCTTCCTTCCTCTCCCAACCCCATCTCCTTGGGGCTGGTGGCACTTGGGGATGGGAGTGGAGTAGGATGGAACTGTCTGGCACAGGTGAGGGGCACTGGATCATCACTGTCAATAACTCCCAGGGAATTTGGAGTATAAAACCAGTGCCTGCCCCAGGGGAGGGCAGAGTGCCTGGGGCTGCCCTGCTGGACAGACCTGGGCAGCCCAGACAGAAAATATCTGAGAGAAGGAACAATAAAGCAACCTTGGGAGCATCAGCTGGAGACTCCTGACTCATTCTTGCACAGCTGGGTTGGGAGACAGCAGGATTTACACATCTGGGGTCATCCTGAGCAGAGGAGACCCCAAGACCCTCCTGAGCCCAGCCCACGTGTTCCAGGCCAACCTGTGCCCTTGGCACTGCCCCACCCCAACCTGCTCCCTGTGAACCTGAGGCAGGGAGTTTATTCTTCCATAATTCACTATCAGAGCAAGAAGTACAAGTTGGCCATGAAACCCCAACCCAAATGATGTCACATGGGGCTAAAGAGGCAGGAAAAGGAAAAATCCTGGGAATGTGAAGTCATTACTTCACCAGTCATGGTGCATCAGCCCAGCTCAGAGACAAGGGCAAGACACCCTTGTCCCAGTTTGGCTCAGTGCTACTGAGTCTGTTAGAGGCTGCTAAAAGAGAAAACAGATTGGTTTCACCCTGGAGGAAAAGCCAGCCAGGTGCTGGGAGCTGCTGTGATCCCAAATCCCCTTTTCCTGGCCAGAACCCCAGGCTGCACCCCCTGAGCTGAGAAGAATCCACTAAAGCAGCAACTCCTCACATGTGGAGGAATGAAAATCTGGCTACACTGACTTAAGGCAATTCGCAGTTGTTAAATTTAATTTCCCATCAATAAATATAATTACCTAATTCAATTTCTGCCTCTTAATAAAAATGGTTTCCAATGTCGTTAGAGCCTCAATCCCCAATATCTGAGAGTGCTCAGGATTATGGGCTGTGTAAATACAATTTCTGCAAGCAGATGGATTTTCCATGCAGATGGAGAAACACAAATTGGAATCAGTGGCTTTGGCAGCTTCCAACACCTCCAACCTGAAAAAAAAGAGAAACAATAAAATTACAGAGGTTTTTTTTTCTCTCTCTGTCACACTGAGAAAGGAAAAGCTGTGCTTGTGCCTTCTTTAATTTGTCCAGGTTTAAGATGTTCCCTTTTCAAGGATTTAATTAGCTGAAATATATCCCCAGCAGAAAAATTAGGAGCGTCCTCGAAGTTTATTTGACACTCTGCAAACACTGGAGCTTCCTCTGGAAACCATGGTGCAGATTTTAATGAAGCCACTTGACCACAGCTCTGACAGGCAGCAGAGGATTTCTGCTCACAGCTCTGTGCCAAAATGGGATTGGATAACAGGGAACATTTCCTGCTGGGAAGGGCTGGTGGGCTCTGGAAGGGGCAGTGCTGGGGTCACATCCCCAGGGGTGTCCCAGGAGCGTGGGGATGTGGAGAGGGGGGAATGTGGTGGGAAGGGATCCCAGAGCCCATGGGGGCAGTTTGGGGGTGGGATCCTCGTCCTGCTGGGGCTTGGCTTGGCCAGAAATCTGCTGGGAACCCTGCACAGACCTTGGGAGCCTTGGGTGGGAGGTGTGGACACAGATTGGGCAGGGAACAGAAGCAGCTGAGCTTCTCTCAGGCCAGTCCTGGGAAAACATGAGAAAAGAATGTAAACCAACCAAAAACCTAAGAAAAGAATGTAAACCAACCAACAACCTAAGAAAAGAATGTAAACCAACCAAAAACCTAAGAAAAGAATGTAAACCAAGGCAGCAGCTGCAGTTTGTGTGGAAGTGCCCAGTGTGAGATCCGGGGGGTTTTCCAAAGGGTGCTGCCCTTTTTCTGCACTGTGTTTTCTGAACTCTGTAGCACACAAGAAAAGTGTTCTCACACCTCAATAACCCAGACTTTTGCCTTCTGAGAAATTCTGTGTCGCTGTTCAATGCTGTTCCTAACTCAACAGTTACAGGGAGGGACCCCAAATCCCAGCAGAGCCCCCCTGCCCGGGCAGGGACCCCTCCCACTGCCCCAGGGGCTCCAGCCCCAGTGTCCAACCCTGCCAGGGATCCAGGGGCAGCCCCAGCTGCTCTGGGAACTCCAGCCCCACCCTCCAGGGCACAATCCCTGCCCCAAATCCCATCCAAACCTCCCCACTGTCAGCTCAAAGCCATTCCCTGTGTGCTGTCCCTCCATCCCCTGTCCCCAGCCCCTCTCCATCTTTTCCCTGTGGCCCCTCCAGGCTCTGTGAGCCCCCCTGAGCTCAGCCCAAGCTTCTCCTCCCCAGCTGAGCCCCCCAGCTCTCCCAGCCTTCCCTGCCAGCAGAGCTGCTCCAGCTGGGGTCATTTGGTGCCTGCTCTGGGCTGGCTGCAGCAGCTCCAGGTCCCTCCTGGGCTGGAGATCCCAGGGCTGCAGTGGGGCTCACCTGGGCACAGGGGCACAATCCCAACCCCTCGGGGATACCTGGACACAGAGATCTCTCCTTGGCCAGAATTTCCCCCCTGTGTCCCATTCCCAAGGCTGTGCAGAAGTTTCCAGGGGTCGATTTTGAACCTCAGCTTGGGAACTGCCCAGAGACTCTGGCACTGAGTGCCTGCTCCAGGAATGAGGGGAAAATCCATCACTGCCAGCAGCTGCCAGCTGCAATCCCAGCCTCTCCTGACACCAGGAGAGCAGGAGCAGAGGGGGGAAAGGGAATGAAGGCAGCCTTTAAAAAACTCAATCAGAGAAAACTTTGCAGAATACAAATCAGAGCTCAACCACAGCTGGTGTGGAGATTTTAATTGCTTTTAAGGGAAGCAAATCCCCGGGGGCTGGGAAGATGGGACAGCTTGAGGTCTGAAGTCATTTACCAAGTCTATTGTTCTGAGGTGCCTTCAGGCAGAATCACTTCTCTCTTTGCTGGGCTTTTTTCCTTTTATATTTGTTAATATTATTAAGCTGTGGGGAGCGTCATTCCAGCCTGCCATGTTCAAATTTGTCTCTGTTTTCCTGGAAGTTAGGCCAGTTCTGAGGGAATGGGGAGGGTCTGATGGCACCAGGCTGGGCTGGCCAGGGCAGGGACACCTCCAAACCCCTCCTGCAGCTTCCCAGCCTCCACTGCCATGTGCTGGGAATGCATTTTCCAGCTGAACAAAAATGGTATTTGCTCCTTTTCCATCGTAGGAGGCTCCCAGGGGAGTTCCAGCAGGGAGCAAAAGGATGAATGCACATTTTGCCACCCAAATTCCAAAGAGAATCTTTGTTTCCTCCCATTTCTCTCCCTGCACAAATGCTGCTCCCTTCATGCTCTCTCTCAGTTCCCAGTCACTGGACCCAGATTTTCACCTGGAAAATCAGATTCCAGGCTCAGCCTCAAGCACAGTCCAGATAAAAATGGTAAAAGAGACCCCAGGAATCCCAGGAAGCTGAGGAAACCAGGTAGGAGCCCCTCCTGGGGGTTATTTTAACCTTCAGACCCCCTGAACCCCCATAATTGATTTCTGGAGATTGGAGCCAAGAGGACACAGGGAGAGCTGGTGATTTTGTGGGGAGTTTTCAGTCTGTACTTGGATTATTGGCATTTTCTGCCCATCCATCCCAGATGTCCACCGAGGTGCAGAGGAATTCCCTGCCAGGATGGGCTGGGCAGGAGAAGGTTCCCCAGCCAGGAAAGAAGGGATTGTGGAGCTTGGCCATGCTCCTCCCCAAAGTCCAAAGTGCCTCTTGTTGGAATCCAGAGTGCTGGGAAATCTCAGGATGTCAGCTCTGTAAGCAAAAACTTAAAATTAGAGACAGGGTTTGACCTGAAACCTTGGGAAAAATTCCAAGTTTAAGTACTAGACGTCAGAATGTGGATTTATAACTTAAAGCAGAGTGTGTCAAGGTGAGCAGAGGAAAGTTCAGTTTTAGAGCTTAAAAGTCAGGGACAAAGCCAAAGTGGTTCCAAAGGTTCCCAAGAGGTTTGGGGATGTAATGCTGTGAGGTTTAGGGGCTAAGAGGGGATTGGTTAAGAAAGTTCCCACTGCAATAACACCAATTAGCTCAGTCCTGGTTTAATCACAGAAATATCCAGTGGGCAGAGTTTTACTGGCCCATAAAGCCTTAAACACTCTGAGAATCTGAAATCTGGGGACTCCTTGGCCACACTGCTGACACCTGTCAGAGGATCCATCCTGTCTGCCTCTGTGAATAATCATAAGAAAATTAAACTGCACTTCCTCACCAAAGTCCCATTTCTGTGTCTCAGGAAGAAATCCCTGCACACCAAATGTGAGGAGTAAAAAATCCCCAACTCACCCCTCTCCCAGGGTTCCAGCAGCCAGGGGAGAGCCCTGGGGGGTTCCTGCAGTTGGGAAGATCCCATTCCCAGGGGCCCCTCCCTGCAGCCCCTCAGGAGCTGCCTCACCCCAGCTGAGCCCTGGGCTCCCCTCGGGGCTCTGTGCCCACTGCTCCACAGAAAAAAGCCAAAGGAAACCAAACTTGCTGGGAAAATCATGGATCCAGCACTTCTGGCTCTGACATTGCACATACACCAGCATTTGTCTCTCTTTTATCACCATTTTCATTATTGATGGGGGCTAATTCCAGCTGGCATCATCAATTAACACACATTGATCAAAATTCTCCGCAGTCCACAATTTCTGGGAAGCTTTTTTGTAACAAAAAATATTTTTCCTTCCATCTTCCCTTGGCTCATGCTTTGTTTGAAGGGAACAAGCAGTGGCTCAGGACAATCAATCCCTGACTCTGAGGATGAGCAATCCTCATGCAAAGCCCTCCCTGGAAGTCCCCAGCTTCCCCCACGCCTCCCTTTTGTCCCGAGCTGCTGTGACAGCCCCTGGCTCACCTGGCACCAGGGGCTGCTTTCCATGGCAAAGCTGAAGCACTTCTTGGCTTTCCCCTTGCCTTCTTGTCATCTCTCCCTTTTCCATAATTCATCCTTTAAAGGTAACAGCAGTGGCAATGAAGAAGTGCAGCTGAACTCTGACAAACTCCCCGAAAGCTCCTCAGCCACTCGGAGGAGCCTGCAATAAATCAGGTGTTCCACCCAGCCTGAGCAGACAGGCTGGAAACCAGGCAGAAATAACTGCAAATGAGGTGACTTTGGTTTAACTGCTGCCAAGTCAGGGCCTGCTGATGCTGTAGAAATATTGTGCTCTGAATTTCCTCGCTCTCCGTAAGGTTCTTCCTCACCGCGCTCCTGACTGGGTTGGTATTTCCCCAGAAAATGGGAATGTCTGATAGTGTGGGGTGGCTGCAGCTCTGCTGGGACTTTCCCTGGGGTTGGGGAGAAGGTTGGATTCCTCTGCTGTGGTTCCAGGGGAGAGGCCTTCCAGCAGCAGCCTCTCTGAAGGGGTTAAAGGAACCAACGTTGAGCGGTTACAGGACATTCCCAATCCCTGAGCACGGGGGATCCCTGCAGGGCTCCTGCTCTGAGAGGGACAACTGCCATCCCAAATCCACAATTCCATCCCAATCCACAATTACCATTCCCAGTCCACAGTTCCATTCACAATCCACATTTTTGTCATTCCCAATGCACAACTGCCATTCCCAATGCATAATTCCATCCCCAGTCCACAATTCCATTCCCAATCCACAATTCCATCCCCAGTCCACAGTTCCACTCCCAATGCACAATTCCATCCCAATCCACATTTTTGCCCCCATCCAGCCCCAGATAACCCTGCTGGGAAGAGTCCAGAGGAGCCCCAGCCAGGCTGGGAGAGCTGGGGGTGTTCCCCTGGAGAAGAGGGAGATCCTGGGAAACCTTAGAGCCCCTTCCAGACTAATTCCAGCCATAAATACCCAAACTTCATTTTTTGCTTATCCCACATTTCACCACTGACCTCTGGCTTCTCCTGAGCAGAGACAACTCCATTTGCAATTACACCTGGGAAGGAGCCAGGTTATTCCAGGGCTGTCCTTGGATGCCACCAGACTGCAAATATAAATGCTGAAGTGCTCAGGACCTGCCACTTCCACCCTTCAAACACCCCAGGAAAAAAACAGAAAAAGAAAAAAGAGAAATAAACCCCACCCTTCAAACACACTGGAACACCAGAAAATAAAAAAATAAATTAAAAAAAAAAAAAGAAACCAGGCATGGCAAGCTCTCCTTCTCCCAGGGTTTCTGAGAGCCTCTCAGCAAATTCCTGCCAGTTCTCCTCTCTCAGGCTGATATTTCATCCCACACAATTTTCTGTTCCCACTGAACTGTCCCTGGAGAAACTGGGCTCAGAAATGCCCATCAGAGGAGTTTATTGTTATTTACAATAATTATTATGAACCAGCTCATGGAAAAAATCTGGTTTGTCCTGACAGCCCCTGGGGCTGATGGCTCCAGGCAGGGATTTCTGCAGGGACTGGGGGCTGGAAAATTCGTGGCAGAAGGGTTGGGTTGGAAGGGACTCCAGTTCCCAGCATTCAAATCTCATTTTCTGGGGGTATTTGAGCCCAGCAAGGGCCAGCTAAACAAGGCAATTTGGTCCAAAGCCTGGGAGTGCAGCATGGAAAACACAACAGCAGCTGATTTACTCCACAGCCTCAGTTTTCACTCCAATCCCTGGCAGAAAAACAGAAAACTCAGCCCAGGATCTCCAGCAGAGCTGTAGAAACAATTGATTTTTCAGTTCAGTAGCCAAATTGGAAAAGTAAATAGTTTGAAATTACCCAGAATGGGTTTTTTTGTTGGTTTTCTTGTGGAATTGAAACATAGGCTGAGGAGCTGCAGCTCAGCCTCAGCAACAGAGAACAAACCAAGCCCCACAAAACCAAACAAGCCCAAAGAAATGCTTTACCAAACACCCAGAGATGCTCTTTCCAGTATTTTCTTAAAACTAATCAAGTTCGAAATCCCAAGTTTCCTTTTATAAACAAGGTCATAAAATGCCTTAAAAATCTCCCAGGAAATTCATGGAAATTTATTCAGTCTGGTAGGAGAGAGTAAATCTCTGTTATGCTTGTGGATCCTTCCCCAATCCATGTACATTTTAATTAAGCCCATTAATTTTACAGGATTGTTGCTTGTTTGTTGCTGGATTGTTGCTCTGAAGAAAGCAGCTTTTTTTTTTTTTTTTTTTCCAATGGAAATTAAATTCCAACAGCTTCAAAGTAAGTTTTTTTACCAACCAGCACTGAGAGACACAAAATATCTCCTGCTGCAAAGAAAGCTTGGTTTGGTTGTCTCATTTTCATGAAAAATATTATTTATTTTGTAATGGGTCCACTGAGAAAATCCATGTGTTTCCTCAAGCTCTGTGTCATTCCAAAGGATCCTGATCCATTAATTTCTACCTAAGATTATTGGAGGAATTTCCATCTGTCATTGTGGCTTCCAGGCCAAATTTCCTAAATTTCTAATCAAGCCCTTTGATTATTTGCAGCAACTCTTCCACCTCTGACATTCGATTTTATCTCGGTCTTTATCAGCACAACAAAACTTGGAAGCAGTGAAAACATCCTCAGGGGAAAAATGGGTTTGAGAAATATTCCATAAAACCACTCAGGACTAGGATTGAACGCTTAGAACCCAAAAAAAGTGGGATGGTTTGGGCTGGAAGAGATCCCAAATCCCAGCCAGCCCTGGGCACTGCCAGGGATGGGCAGCCACAATTCTCCTGGGATATTATTCCCATTATTGACACAAAATCCATGCAAAACCCACCACACAACGAGTTCAGCAAAGCAGACTTGAAAAATCTCTGTGGTTCCTGCCTGAATTACTGCCAGCACTGGGAAAAAAAATAAAATAACAAACAAAAACCAACTTACTTCAGTGTAGGGACTTAAATTGTGGGAAGAATTCCTTGTGTCTCCATAAAGGTAACATAAATCCTGGTGAAATCCATTCTCTATCCAAAACAACTCATTCTCCAGGTTGTGTTTTCCCAGGCTGCCTCTGGGATCTGTCTGGGAGGAAAATGAAGAACGAGGACATGAAGGAAATCATAATTTACAATATGTTCTGAAGGCAGGCTGCATTTAAAACAACGGGAATTTGAGATTTGCTTGTCAGGGAAAAAAAAAATAAAAAAATAAAAAGCTAACAAGGAAACCATGTAAATGCTGAGTATTTGTTTTGTTCCTGCTAAAAGTGCCTGACAAATCCCCATAATGAGCTCCCATCCCCAGGTGGAAGGAAAGGGAGCCTGGGTCAGGGCTGCAGGGGGTGGAAAACAGGGAAAAAGTGGAAAAGCAGAGGCAGCACCCACAGGAGCTCAGGGTCTCTCTGTGTTTTCCTTGGAATCCAAGGAATAAACTGATTTTTTGTCGGGAAAAAAAAAAAATTCCTTGTCAAGAATGGTGAAGTTGGTGGCTTGTGGGGTTTACACCCTCTGGGAACAGTGTTGCTCCAAGGGAAGCAGATCCCAGAATCCAGATGGGAAGGGTGGGAGGGGAGATGGAAACCCAGCCCAGCCCTGCCCTGGTGGGACCCCTCCCATGTCCGGGGGTCCCAGCCTGGCCTGGGCACTGCCAGGGCTCCAGGGGCAGCCCCAGCTGCTCTGGGAATCTGTGCCAGGGACACAGAACATGGGAAAAGACCCACAGTAGCAAAGTTGAAGGAAAATGTTTTGAGGTATTATTTAAAATAAAGTTCTTGCCAGCTAAGAGCAAAGCCAAGCTCCAAAGCTTTGAATTTCTCCATGGGGGCAAAGGGGGAGAGTCCCAAGGTAGATCCAGGCTTGATCCACACAGGAGCTGGGCTCTGATCCCTGTGGGATCTGTGATGGCTTCAGGAGCTGCCCTGGCCCAGAGCCCAGGCAGAGCCAAAGGGGGATAAAAGGGATTTACTGAAACCTCCCTGGGCAGCCCTGGGCACCCCCAGAGCCCGGCTGGGCACCCCCAAGGGGAACCCAAAATGGGCACAAAAACTGGGATGACTGATCAGGAGGTGCCAACATTTCTCAGTTCTGCTCCAGGGGCACAGTGCAGCTCCTGGGGCAATTCCAGCCCCAGCCCAGGCAGCTCCAGCCTCCTTGCTTTGCCTTCTCACTGCACCCTGGGCTTTGCTCCTGGCCTGCAAGTTGTCCTGGGGGCCAGGCTGCAGCAGGAATGGTTTTGTCTCCTGCTCTGTGCACAGAGCTCAGCAGCACTGAATGGGAAACCAGAACTAAAACAGCCCAGAGTGTGAAAAATATAAAAGCTAAAAGTTAGGGCATCACCTTCCAGCTCAGGATATTGCAGGATTTCCCCTGCCTGGCACTGCCACCTTCACCTCCCACTCGTGGCTGTTGCCCACCCACTCCCACTCCCAAAGGGCATTTTTGGGGCATTCTGACGTTCAAGGTCCCTTTCCTGGGCTCTCTCCTTTCCCTCACCAGAAAACAAGAGCTCCTCTGAGCCACAAAACGAACCAGGTGAAACTAAACCTCCCAGGATGGTGGTGAGCAGGTCCTGAGCTGGGACCCACAGGCTCCAGCCCAGCCCCTGACCCTGCCCAGGGCTCCCCAAATCCCCCCTGTGCCTCACAGCATCGTCCAAACTCAGCAAAGTCTTGCCCACAATGAATTAATTTAATGTTTGGAAGACAAAAATCCCAGTCCTACACAATCCTCTCTCCCCCACTGCCAGTCCAGGCCTCAAAAATGAGGCAAAAATCCCCATTCCTCCTTCCAGGCTCTCTCTAAACCCTCCCAACAATTGCTCCTCTCCGTTTCCAGCTCTTCGCCCAAGGCTCCTAAAACATCACACAGGGATTCAGGAGCCCCATTTGAAACAAATTGTTTTAATTAAAGCAGTAATTTCCAGCCCCGAGAGATGTAAACTATTAAAGAGCTGCCAGGAGGGAGAGGCTCTAATGGAGAGCAGTGAGCAATCCCAGCCAGGAGCCTTCCTCACACCACGGGGGGAATGAGGGATAGAAAGGGTGGTGGGGAGGCTGTGGAAGCAGGTTTGGGAGAGAGGAGGAAGCAGAAAAATGTAGAGCTGTGAGTTGTGGGAATCTCTCGGGGTTGCTCTGGTCAGGATGACCCCAGATGTGTAAAACCTGCTGTCTCCCAACCCAGCTGTGCAAGAATGAGTCAGGAGTCTCCAGCTGATGCTCCCAAGGTTGCTTTATTGTTCCTTCTCTCAGATATTTTCTGTCTGGGCTGCCCAGGTCTGTCCAGCAGGGCAGCCCCAGGCACTCTGCCCTCCCCTGGGGCAGGCACTGATTTTATACTCCAAATTCCCTGGGAGTTATTGACAGTGATGATCCAGTGCCCCTCACCTGTGCCAGACAGTTCCATCCTACTCCAATCCCATCCCCAAGTGCCACCAGCCCCAAGGAGATGGGGTTNTGTCAGAGATGTCCTGGGTTCCCAGAGGAATCATTAAGGGGCTTGGGAAAGGTGTAAAAGCAGCTCTCAGAGACAGAAGGAAACAGAAAATTCAGAGCTGTGCTGTAGATGCTGATCTGAAAGTAAAAGAGTTCCATTAAATAGTGAGGGAGGACATTACACAACAAGCAGTGTCTTCAATCTAGATCAAGCAAACCTTAGGAGAGCAGAAAAATATATCTGTCAAAATATAGAAAGTTTTAGGCTTAATAATGAACTACTGTGCATTGTATTTTAAGACCAACAAGCAAGCATTGTTTTAGGCAATTGTTTGAGTATTAGCACTAGTTGGCTAAAGCTCATGTCAAGTAAGCTTTTGCTTTCTGCTATTGGCTAAAAGACTTTTAAAGGATATTGTAACAGAAATTTTTTAAATACCCCTTCTCACAAAACTCACAAGTCCCGTCTCTCTACTTCAAGGAAAAATCCCTGCACACAAAAGTGCAAAACCCAAATGTAAAACCCCAGAAACTCGCCCATGCCACAAGGGCACAGAGAGAAATCCAACTTTCCTGGGGACAGCGGGAGAACGCTGAGCAGGGAGCAGCGAAACGTTCTGCCTTATTTTTAATTTAAATGTAGTTCCAGAGACGAAGGGCCTGGAGGCACCAGCCAGCACCAACCCAAGCTCGCAGGATGATTAAACCCTCTGAAATCAGCGCTGCCCAGAGTTCAGCCAAGGAGGAATTTTTTCAGAACAAAAGTTGCTTTTTCGCCTTTCATTTTTTTCCTAAAGTGTCTTTAAAAAAAAAAAAAAAAAAAGGTGATTTCTCCTTGGCAAAGGAACCCTTTGAAGCGGCCCGAGTGGCCTTTGAAGTGAAAATGGAGGAGTATTCTGTATTCCTGCACCCTCTTCCCCTCCCCAAAAAAACGAAGGTGTAGGACTTGGTGAAAAATTCATAGTCTGGAATAGGCAGCTGGTGACATCAGGGGCGTTGGAGGGAACAAAATGGCACAAAGATGGGAGTGCAGAGATCCTGGGGTGCAAATCAAAGGCTCTGGGTGGGAGTGCTGCTTAATTAGCGCAGGGGAACTGCGAGGCAGGAGGCGGCAGTGCCCAAAATTCAGGAGGCATTAATGGGCCGGCAAAAGTGTGGCTCTTTGGAGCTGTCAGCCTCGCTTAGAAAGCTAAAAAATTTATTAAACCCCGTGGAATGTTGCTTTTCTCAGTCACAAAGGCCATTAAGAACTCCTGGAAGTGGCGGATGCCACACAGCCCATTAGCAGCTGGATGTGAGCGCTGCTCTCTCCCCTCCCTCCCTCCCCATAAATGTATTTCTCTGCTCTAATATTTCCTGAGAGGCTCCTGTGGCACAGATTTCCCCCTGAACATCTCTCTCCACAGCCTCAGAACAAATGAGAGTGGCTGGTCTCACTCAGAAACTCCAAGTTTTCAGGTGGCTCTCTGCGGAATGATGAAAAATCCCACCAGTTCCAGAACGCCAGTGGTAAATACAGGCTGCTGCTTCCATAAAAAGCAATTTATTAAACACAAATGTTCGCCAATGTGAAGTGTTTTACTGCTGCAAATTCAATACTGCTCCAAACACACTCTGAAGTCAATAACCCAGCAGTAAAAGCAGCAGCACACACACAAATGTCTCATCTTATTCCACCAGCCACCGTTTTCTCCCCCACAGAACTCCCATCAAAACATCAGCTCCAGATTCTTACCTCAGCTGTCCAGCTCAAGGAACTGCAACCTCGGGGGTTTATTTCTACTTTTTGGGGGGTTTTTAATAATTCCTCAGCACTTAAATCCCTTTTCATGTATATTGGATGTTTAGGAAGAGGGAAATAGTCTTCCTGGGGAAAAAAAAAAATCATGCAAATAAATCATGCAACAGGAAAGCTCATAAATCTGCATTTATATTGGAAGTAAAACTGAACTCACCAGAGGTGATTTACTGCCTCTGATAATGAATGTGACTATTGGGTCCTTAGATTTTCATTAGTATGGTGAAAGAATTTATTTTATGTGCAAATATTTAAATACTCGTCAAAAGCAAATGTAAAAATATTGCAAATATTAAGCCTCCAATTACTTCGAGTTATGTGAAAATTCATTGAAAAATAATTTCCTGCCTGCAGGAAAACAGACTGTCAAAATCTGGGGTTTCTGGTTTGCCAGGAGTTTGATGGCTTTGTTTGGAGACTGGGTGAGGAGATGTGAGCGTTCCCCACAGGAACAGGCAGGTGACACTTTGGACAGGACAAGTTTGGGAATTCCTTGTGAATCCTGGAATTTTTAAGGCTTAGGCTTGGAATTACCAGACAAAGCCTGGCCAGGGAGTGTAAAGTAAACAGGTAAATGCTGTTTGTGGGGCTCCTTGGGCTTAGGAAAGGAACCTGAAGCCATGGCTCACTGGGGATGGTTCTCAGCAGAGGATTTGGGGTTTTAAAGGGTAAAGAAAGCAGAGTTATTGAAGGCAATTAAAGAAACACTTCTCCCCCCTGTGCTGCAAAACTGAGGGTGCTGCAGCCCTCCCTAGGGAATCTCTGCGCTGACTCCCCCCGTTCTTGCTTCCCTCGTGGTCTCAGGGGTGTGGGGGTAAATCTGCCTTTGGGGTTTGGTGTTGCTGTGCCTCGCTCACCCCCTGGCCCTGCTGGGCTGTGGGGCTGCTTTGGGTTATCCTGGGGAAGGAATTTTACACCAGGCTTGGCTGCTTTGTTCTCCCTTTGAAAGGGGAGAGCGGGGTTAAGGCTGGAAAAGATCTGGGTCCCACCGTGCCCCTGTCCCCACCTGCCCAGGGCAGTGGAATCCCCCAGGGTGGGCACCCAGCCCTGCCCTGGGCTCCCCTCCAGGGACAAAGTCACCCCTGATATCCCAGCCCACCCTGCCGGGGAGCAGAAGCTGTGGCTGGAGGAGGGGAGGGAGCCCAGCCCCTGCCCCACCGGGCATGCAGGTTGGTCCTTCCTGAGGGCAGCCAGGATGAGAAGGACCTGGGAGTGTTGGGGCAATTCCAGAGGGGCTGGGAAGTTGGTGGGAGGGCTGGGAGAGCTCTGGAATGGGGCCAGGCTGGGAGAGCTGGGGAGCTGATGGGGCAAGGAGCAACGGCACAGAGTGAAAATGGGGGGACTCAGCTGGGTTTGGGGCAGGAATTGTTCCCTGGAGGGTGGGGATGGAATTCCCAGAGCAGCCGTGGATCCCTGGCAGTGCCCCAGGCCAGGCTGGACACTGGGCTGGGATTATCTGGCACAGTGGGAGGGGTCCCTGCATGGCAGGGGGGCTCTGGGTGGGATTTGGGATCCCTTCCCACCCAAACCATTCCAACATTCCATGGTGGTGGAAGATGGAGAGCCACAAACACCCTGAGCTGCATCACAGAGTGAGCACCGACAGTCCCACGGGTCCTGCAGGCAGAAGATCCAAGTTCAGACAATTCCCTGCAAGAGGAAGCAGAGAACCCCACAAAAGTTCCCATTTCACATCTCCCGTGGTCACACCACAACGACCAGGACACACAAGCCTTTCTCTCCTCCAGATGCAGAGTTCTGGTGATTTGGAACCACATTTGAGTTCAGCCCAAACCAAAAATATCCTTAATGGCAACGAAAGTTCAGCTCTTCCCTCTTAGCACAGGAGAAGGGGAGAGAATTCCTGTTGGGTTTATGTGATTTGAGTTGATCACTCTGTGCCTGCTTACCTTAAGCAACCAGCTGTGAGCTGTGATGCTGCTTTATTTTTCAGAGCTTCAATAAAGAAAATGCTGCAATTTTGTAAATTATAGCCCTGCCGTCGATAGCTCCATTTCCAACGTGCTTATCTTATCTCGTGCTTAAATCAAATCAAACACTTCCCTTAACAGCAAACCCTGCGAAAAACCTGACAGGACAAAATGCAGAGGGAAATCTGAGATGTGATTTAACGTGATTGCCAAAGGCACTTTGCCAGAAGAGGAGCCGAGTACGAGGGGTTTGTTCCAGCCCTCCCCGAGGGGTTAGCACAGGATTCCATCGCTGCAGCAATTAGGGAGGCAGATTTGCATTCCCAGAATCCCATCATCGCCTCGCATTTGGATCTGTGACAAAAGGGTTTGGGTGGGAATGACTTGAACCCCCCCAGTGCCACTGCAGGGACACCTTCCACCATCCCAGGCTGCCCCCACCCCACTGCCCAGCCTGCCTTTGGACACTTCCAATAATTTTCAGCTCTGAAATGTGATTTTTAGAAGACTCAACTCCCCCTGAATTTCCCGAAGAGTGGGGGGTGAGAGCGGGCACCTCACCAGCGCGCTCCCCTCCTCCAAATGCTGCCCGGGCACAGACCTGTATCCAAAATAAATGTTGGATTTTATGCTCACCTTCCATTAACTGCCACGAGCACCTCAGCTCGGGTGAACGCCTGTTTATCCGTTTTAATTGGATATTAAAGTGTGTTTTGTGGCTCCAGCCCAAACATCAGCAGCATATTAACTTACAACGAGCTTTAACAACAAGAAGAAACCCAGCCCACCGTTGGCACACAGGCAATTATTCTGCAATTATCCAGAAATCACACTACCCACTAATTGCTCTGACAGGTGCCTAATTGCTTCTCTAAATAGGGGGTGAGGCTCTCCCCCTGGGTTTTCTCCATTCTTCTGCTTGACCACCTTTCCTTGGAGCACTGAAAATAGGAAGCAGCAGGAGGCAGGTTTGGTCCTGCTGGGGGCTTTGCCAGCCCCAAATCCCTGTGCTCCTTCCCCAGCCCCATCCCGGGCATCCCCCAGCTCAGTGCCACTTCCAGGGGACCCCAAAGCTCCTCCAAGTCTGATCCTGGAGCATCCATGGTCAAATTCCAGCAGGGTTTTAAGGCAATGGGGGCTGGGAAGGGGGTTTGGATGTGCCTCCGTGTTCTTGGAGGTCTTTTCCAACCTGAACCATTCCAGGCCTGGCACATTCCCAACCCTCCCTGTGTGAGCATGGAGTAAAACCTGCTCCAGGTGTAAATGATGCCATTCCAAGCACAGATAAATAAATGTCTTCATGTGTGTGTGTGTGTGTGTGTAATTTATCTCCTCTAATTTGAAGATTCTCCTTTTCCATGAGGAAACAGCCAAGTTAGGAAGACATCCACTGAGGAAGAGTCTGGTGTCTCTGAGGGGCCCTGACTGGAGATAACTGCCTGTAGAAATTAAGGCACTGCTGGGAAATGCTGCCCAGAGAGCTGACAAAAAACATTAAAGAGAATTCCGTCCTCTACCATAGGTCTGTCTAGGAAAGGACGAACTCATTCTGTAAGATCATGGACTCATTAAGGTTGGAAAAGCCCCCTGAGATCAAATCCAAGCATCTCCAGCACCACCCCACTGACCATGTCAGTGCACAGAGTGTGGGACACTGCAGGGTGACTGTCCTGTCCTGGGAGCCTGTCCTGTCCCAGGAGCCTGTCCTGTCCTGAGAGCCTGTCCTGTCCTGGGAGCCTGTGCTGTCCTGTCAGCCTGTCCTGTCCCAGGAGCCTGTCCTGTCCCAGGAGCCTGTCCTGTCCTGAGAGCCNCCGGGGGCGTGCCCTGCCCTGGGAGCCTGTCCTGCCCTGGGAGCCTGTCCTGCCCTGGGAGCCTGTCCTGTCCTGGGAGCCTGTCCTGTCCTGTCAGCCTGTCCTGTCCCAGGAACCTGTCGTGGGAGCCTGTTCTGCCCTGGGAGCCTGTCCTGCCTCATCCCCCAGCCCAGCAGCGGCTCCACATGGTTTGGAGCTGGTTTGCTTTGGGGACACCTGCAGGGCTGGCTCCTGGGGCTGCAGCCAAACCCCTCTGGGCTGATGGCAGAGAGTGCCTGGAGAGGCTGCCTGGAGCAGAGTCACAGGAATAAAGCAGGGATTTATGCAAATCCCTGCCAGGACCCACCCTGGGCAGTGCCAGAGCCTGGCCCAGGTGGGCTCCTGGTCCCAGATTTGCCCCTTTGCTCAGCTCTGCTCGGTTCCCGTGCTGGGTTCAGTGTCCCAGCCCAGCCCCAGGGGATGCAGTGCCACCCTGCCAGGTGCTGGGCTGGCAAAGGCTCGGGGTGTGTGCCTGAGCTGGGAGGAGAAGGGGCTGGGGCTGGGGCTGGGCTCGGAGCAGGCACTGGGGGGAAATAAAAATTAACATTGAAGGCATCGAGAGAGGGTCCAGGCAGGAGCACCAGGGTGCTGGGGAGCTGCTGCAGAACCAGTGGCCAACACGAGCAGAGGCACCAACCTCTGTGCACCCAAAGCTCCCCACTGTGACACAGGATGCTCAGTTTTTGCACAGCAGACCAAAGAACTCCCCTGGAACCAGGCTTTAATCCCAGCCTGGAAACTCCCAGAATTTCCTCCCTGGGAATGAGGAGCTCTTGTAACAAAAAACAAAAATAGGAGGGAGTGCACACCTGACCCCAGACACAGAACAGGGTGCCACAACCAGCAGGAAATCAGGAGAGCAGAGCCAAGCCACAGACATCCAAAGGGAATCCCTCTTTTTGATGGGATCACCCTTCAGTTCCCAAGAGAATAAAAACCCTGCTGGACCTGGGAGATCGTGGATCTCCTGCATTTCGCTCCTCCTGTGCAGTTTGTCAGGCCCCTGATGTTGTGTGACACAGGATGCTCAGTTTTTGCACAGCAGACCAAAGAACTCCCCTGGAACCAGGCTTTAATCCCAGCCTGGAAACTCCCAGAATTTTCTCCCTGGGAACGGGTGGAACCCCCGAGCTGGGAAAAGCCCTCCAGGACCACCCAGCCCAAGCCGTGTCCCATCCCCACCTTGTGCCCAGCCCGGAGCACTGACCTGGGGATATTTTGCCCTCCTGTGATCCTGTGCCTGCCGGGCAGAGCCCCCGGCCAGCCCTCGCCATGGAATTGGGCTGCTCCCTCTGCCCCAGCCGTTCCCAGCCGGGGAACGTTCCCAGTTTGCAAGCAGGGAAATGCTGCAGAGCCCGGGCAGCTCCTGCGTGCCGATGGGCAGAACCGGTGACCTCTGTTTGTCAGGCAGCCGTCCGCAGCTGCTGCCAGGGTCACCCCACATGCCAGGGCGCTCCCGCTGAAATCTGGGATGCGGGGCGCTCCTGCCTTGCGGGGATGCGCGCTGCGAACAGAAGGAGCTGCGCTCGCTGAGCCCCGGAGCTGTTTGTTTGCACGGCTTTGAGACCTGGAGAGCTGATCTACAACTCCTGCCTTTGCATCCTGGGCAGAGAAACCGGGATGCTGCCCTGGGAAAGGCGGGCATTATCCTCTCCAGCTGCTTTATCCTGCAATCGCAGCCTGGGCTGGGTGGGAAGGGACCTGAAATTCCCCTTGTTCCAACCCTGACACCTTCCCAGGCTGCTCCCAACCCTGTCCAGCCTGGCCTTGGACAATTCCAGGGGTGCAGGGGCAGCCACGGCTGCTCTGGGAATTCCCACCCTCCAGGGAGCAATTCCTGCCCCAAATCCCACCCAAATCTCCCCACTGTCAGCTCAAAGCCATTCCCCGTGTCCTGTCCCTCCATCCTTGTCCCCAGTCCCTCCCCACATTTCCTTCAGGTGGGGAAAGGCCACAATTAACCCGGAGCTTCCCTTCTCCAGCTGAACCATCCCAATTCTTCCTCCTTTTCCCATAACAGAGGCGCTCCAGCCCTGGGATCAACTTGCCACGTTGAAGTCAAAATTTTTTTTAAAAAAAGCCTTGATGAGGAAATCGGAGGATTTGCAGGAATTAGCTGAAGGGCACTCGGGTTTCTTGTTAAGAGCAGCAGCTTTGTGGGAATGTCACAGAGTAAATAGCACAGCCAAGCATCATTACAGCAAAATTAATTCAATGCTACATTACAGCACATCTCATTTGACTACTGTAAATCTCCTTCTGTGCCTCCTAGTAGTTATTTAATGAAAAACAAGCAAAAAAATGGTGTATTGCTCTCATATCTGTCCCTACAGCTCCCAGAAATCCGAGTGCCACGGCAGCAAGTCTCATTCAAACATGACAAAAACACCATTTCTGCATCAAAGCGGGAATGAGCTCCATCAATCCTCCTGCAGCCCCTGAAAACACAGGATCCCTGCTCCTTATGACAAATCAATCTTAAATATTCACGCTCTGGCAACAATTCTCTTCTTAAACACAAAATTAACTCCCCGAGTCCACCCTCCTTCAGACAATTGACACCTCCAGTGATTGAGGCCAAACCAATCACAGAGGTAAATAGAGGCTTGATTTCATGGAAAAGCTGTCCAGAAACAGCTTTTGATAAATCTAAAGTTTCCCAGGACTGTATCCAGCGGCCTTCAGCTGACCCCTCATAACTGTAAGAGCAGGAAACACAGAATTATTTTGCCTGCGCCTCCTCACTGTTGTGTTTTGATGCTTATCGCTTGTTCTGAGCCCTTTGCAGCTCTGCACTGCGCAGGGGTTACATTCCCCAATTTAAGGATGAAGTGCCTGAGAAGAATCCTGTCCTTTGTTGTTAAACCAGTGTTAAATCACCCTGGCTGATGCATCTCGGGGTCTCCTCTGCTCAGGATGACCCCAGATGTGTAAAACCTGCTGTCTCCCAACCCAGCTGTGCAAGAATGAGTCAGGAGTCTCCAGCTGATGCTCCCAAGGTTGCTTTATTGTTCCTTCTCTCAGATATTTTCTGTCTGGGCTGCCCAGGTCTGTCCAGCAGGGCAGCCCCAGGCACTCTGCCCTCCCCTGGGGCAGGCACTGATTTTATACTCCAAATTCCCTGGGAGTTATTGACAGTGATGATCCAGTGCCCCTCACCTGTGCCAGACAGTTCCATCCTACTCCAATCCCATCCCCAAGTGCCACCAGCCCCAAGGAGATGGGGTTGGGAGAGGAAGGAAGGAGGACAGGACAATGCCCAAGTCCCCCCATCTCACCCCCTGAGCCCCCATGGCAAAAATCCCCAAAATTCCCCTTTTCACTCTACAACTACTACTATCATGCCAGCTACACTTTTGTGCCCTTTAATTCTTCATTCCCAGGTTTAATTTGTTCCAGGGGTCAAACTCAAAGCCCCAGGAGTCCCTGGCTGCTGCCAGGGTCTGTGCCCCCCTGCCAGGGTCTGTGCCCCCCTGCCAGGGTCTGGGACCCCCCTGCCAGGGTCTGTGCCCCCCCTGCCAGGGTCTGTGCCCCCCTGCCAGGGTCTGGGACCCCCCTGCCAGGGTCTGGGACCCCCTGCCAGGGTCTGGGACCCCCCTGGCTGGGCTGGGGTCACCCAGGGCTGGCAGACACCGCCTGGGTTCTGACAGATGCTCAGAAGGGCCGGGGTGTTCCCTGGCAAATCGAGCCTTTCCCAGCCCATCCCGCCTCTGTGCGCGGCAGCAGGAGCAGCGTTCATCCTCAGCCTGCAGCGTTTCGCTCCCCCTGGGCAGTTTGTCAAGCCCCTCACGTTAAGTGTGACACAGGATGCTCAGTTTTTGCACAGCAGACCAAAGAACTCCCCTGGAACCAGGCTTTAATCCCAGCCTGGAAACTCCCAGAATTTCCTCCCTGGGAATGAGGAGCTCTTGTAACAAAAAACAAAAATAGGAGGGAGTGCACACCTGACCCCAGACACAGAACAGGGTGCCACAACCAGCAGGAAATCAGGAGAGCAGAGCCAAGCCACAGACATCCAAAGGGAATCCCTCTTTTTGATGGGATCACCCTTCAGTTCCCAAGAGAATAAAAACCCTGCTGGACCTGGGAGGTCGTGGGCACCTTCAGACTCTGGGAAAGATGGGAAAACCCTTCAGGAGCAACCTGGATCACAACAGGAAAAGCAGGGCTGGCCCTGGATGGGTTTTGAGGTCCATTCCCCCCCTTTGGCGTCACTCACCTCGACTGGAATGAGCCTTTCCTGAAATTTGTCCATCTTACACATAAATTATCCAATATGTCCATCTTACACATAAATTATCCCCAAATTCAAAATGCGCAGCTGATTTCAGCTGAGACAAAGATAAAAGACAAAAATATTTCTTCTAAACGTTTAATAATAAACTAATAATAATTAAAAATTAAAATTAAAAAAAAATAATTAAAAGTATTCATGTCAAAACTCTTTGATACCAAACTGAAATTAGCTGTGAGTTGCCTGGCAGGGACCTGAGCCACAAGAAAGTCTCAGGAAAAGGATGAAAAGGATTTTAATTTTGGTGAAAAGTTCTTCAAAAATGAGTGCCGGGCCCAGAAGGGAAAACCAGAATGAGCAATTCTTCACCTCCTATTGAAGGGTCTGGACAGTCCTCAGGCTTTACACCCCGACCCTTGAAAAGATTTCTCTGAGCAGCCCTCCCTGATCCCAAAGTTTTGAGGGAAAAGCTCCCAAAGCAGCTGGAGGGATTTGAAAGCACAGAGCTGCCGGGGTGGGTTTATCACAGAGGGGTGAAAGGGGCACTTTGATCACAGATTAGGGAGCCAAAAAGATCACAAAAACCCGCTGGAGCAAACACTTCAGCCAGCCAGGAACGCGTTATCCATTTCCAGGGGTTACGAGGGGAAAAGTGCCAGAACCACAGAGGGAAAAGCAACTCCTGAAGCAAAGCTGTGAATAATTAATGACCGAAGAAAATTACCAAAGGTTCTCGGGGCTGCTCCACTGCCAGAGGTCTTTAACACAAGGCTGAGTGGGTTTTTTTACGGGAAATGTTCCAGTTCAGCCGGAGCTGCTGGACTGGAATCAGCCCAGGGAAATCCCACCGTGGTGGGCACTGAGCAAATCTAGGCTGGGATGGGCCCCAGCTCCAAATAAAACACAAATTTCGACTAATTTGTTTTCAGTCCTATTGGAAAATACAAAGAAACACTCCAGGCAGAGTAAATTCCCATTAAAAAAAACGTTATGGCTGGTGGTGCAAAGAGCCAGGGAATTTCTTTGCTGCTGCCACAGGAGCTGTATTCTCATTTTTTTAAACAAATTCCTACAACTCCAACTCCAGCTCTGCCCTTTCCAGAGTGTCAGCGACCAGAGCTGGTCCAACCTAAGCATCAAAGATAATTAACCTGCGTGCCAGAGATAATTAGCCGGGCGAGAAGCCCCGAGGTTGGTGAATTATCTCCTCTCCCAGCAGCCTGGCCGGGCTCTGACCGGTTTGCGAGCCCACCCAAATTGCCTGGTGCTTAATTAATTCATTAAAGAAATCACTGCCGTCACCTCGAGGGCTCCTCACACACAACACCGAGTTGTTCCAGGCGGTTTTCCCTTCCCAGCCCGTTCATCCGCAGCCCGCCCGGGATTCCCGGGATGAGGAGCACGGGAACCATCGGGAATTCATCCCCCGTGGGTTCGAGATTTGTCGCTGAAAGGAGCGCTGGTGCTGCTGCTTTGCAGGAGGGAGGGTTTGGCCGCGGGATGTTTCATCCATGCCAGAGCTGTTTAATTCCAGCGCTCTGCCGGGAGCTGCTGCTGATGGCAGGAGGCGAAGCCAGCCGGGAGGAGCAGGAGTTTCGGCATCACGCCCCAGAAAATCACAGCAGCAGACAGAAAATCGCTGTCCGATGTGGGAGTGATTTACGTGCCATGAACAGTAGGTGTGGGAATCACAAAATCCTTCTGAGTGTCCTGGGAAGAATTATAATAAATAAGAATTTAGATAGAATAATAATTATTATATCACAGGGTGAAAAAGTAGATTTTAGGATTTTACAATGTGAGATCAGGGGGAAAAGATGGAGGCAGTGGGGTGTGTCCCTGAGCTTCTTCTTCTTCCTCTTGTTCTCCATCTTCTGTGGTGGTGTGGCACATTGGGATTGGTTTAGAGTAAAAGGACACTGTGTAACATAGTTAGTAGATATTGGATAATTGTTGTAAATAAAGTACACGTAATTTTCTGTANAAAAGAGCCAAAGAGAGCCAAAAAAGAGAGTAAAAGAGAGAGCTAAAAAGAGAGTAAAAGAGCAAAA
>VXBS01005122.1:1639165-1656206 GCA_013400255.1 Sitta europaea | reverse complement strand
TATATCTGATATGTGTTCTGACCAAAGCAACTTCACCTTGTAACACAGCTCCAGCACCAAACTACTCTTTGCTTTTAAGCTATTCACTTCATTTTTTATTGTTTCATGTAGAGGTTTAACCCCAGCCAGCAGCCAAGTACCACACAGCTGCTGCTCACTTCCATACCAGTGAACTGTGGAAAGAATCAGAAGGGTAAAAGGAAGAAAACTGATGGGCAGAGATGAAGCCTNTGGAATGAAGAAATCTGTCTGCGAAGGTCTAGGTAATTAAATCAACACATCCAGGATCGTAGAGTCTTACTAATTGTATGGTAAAATAATAATAATTTTAAAAAGTAGATATCTGGATATGCAGTTTTGATTAAGGTAAATTTTTTGTAAGTCCTTGGAGTCTTATATATCATCCCCATCATGTGTGATGGTGACTTGGAAAGACAGGTGCCACCACTCCAAATATCCACCCTTTCCCCTTCTTCCCCCCACTTTATACATTGAGCATGATGTCATTTGGTCTGGAACGTCCCTTTGGGTCACCTGTCCTTGTCCTGGCTGTGTCTCCTCACCACCTCCCATGCACACCCAGTCTTCTCCCCAGCATGGCAGAATGAAAACTAGAAAAGGCCTTGGCTCTGGGCATCCCTGCTCAGCAATAACAACAACATCTCTGTGTTATCAACCCTGTGTTCAGCACAAATACAAGACACAGCTCCATACCTTGGAAGAAAATTAACTCTACCCCAGCCAAAACCAGCACATTCCATTACATGACACAACAGGTCTGATCCTGATTAAAGATTCTGTTGAATTACTACTATGAAAATGATTCAAGAGAATAGAACTAGCAAAAGATGTTTACATCAGTCAAATGAGAGGTTGACTAGATCAAGATATCCCTAAAAATCTATGAGAATACTCCAATGTATTGGCACTTGTTCTAATACCTGAAAGGTAAAGGTTTCTCTTCCATACTTTGGTAATGTTTTTGCTGAAATACAACTTCCAGCCTGTGCCCTTAAGTAGGAAAATCCATAAAAGACAAGGCTATACTAAGAATTTTATGATCAACAAAAACAAGATACAAAACCAAACCAAACCAAACCAACAAAACAAACAAACAAAAAAAGCAAAACCAACCAAACAAAAGCCCAACAGGCTGGAAAAGGCTTTCATGTAGACAATACAAAATAAATTGATAATGGTTTATTTTCTTTGGTTATAGTACTTACTGCAAGCACTGTATGAAACTGATTTCTACTTTCCATGTGTGGATTTCATGAGATAATTCCTACAGTAAACCCATAATTTACAATGGTAAACAAGAACTAAAAAGCAGAGTTCATTCAACTATTGCTAGAAATGCAAATAACCTTGCTGTTGGTTGTTTACAGCAGAAATGAAGACAGCATCTGTTACTCTGTTTATGCAATAGCATTTGTATAAAGATTTTATACATTCATTTTTAGCAAATAAGAGGTATGGTAAGAGGAGACACAGCCAGGTTGATTCTATGTTTGCATCACTTTATAAATTTATTCTTCATTATATATAATGTCATTTGAAGGATAGCAAAACAAAATGAAAAAAAATCCTGTTTCCTCTCTGAAACAATAATTTCTATTTTCATAACAGTGTTTAAACCACACAAAGCAACCCAAAAGGAAGGGTCTTCATACATCTCTGGGATTTCATTGGTAAAGCCAATAGTAGTGCTAATCTGCATGTTGATGGTGCTGTACGGAAAGTTGATTTCTACAATATTTTAGTGCTGTTTAACAACAGCCTTACTAAGGAAGAAATAGAGCTAAGCTGAAACAGCATTCTTGTTTTTCACTTTTTTTTTTTTTTTTTTTTAATAAAAGCATTTAAGAATATTCAGTCTTATGTATTTAAGATTAACATTTATGGTATCTATAGCGCACTGGTGGACATAACCTGGTTTGAGCAGGTCTTACATGACTTTTTCTGTAGCTTCACCTTCTGCTCTTTCTGCTCCCAAGTTCAGTAGTAACAGAAGACTGTGAGAGCCCTCTCCTGGTGAACTAGATTTATCTCCTTCCAGCTGCTGCTTGCTGACCAGAGATTCTGAGGCAGATAGTCCAGCTACAAAAGAAGATAGCACTTATAATGTACTCTTAAGGGTTTTTATTTATTAATACTTTTCTTAAGTTAAAAAACTCACAAAACAAAGGCTTTATTTTCCAATTAATACTAGAAAGTCAAGGAAAATACTTCTCAAAAAACTGCTACCTGCAAAGAAATACTACCTTCAATATACTTTCGCACCAGAACAAAGTTTACATGGCTAAGGCTGACATCCATCTGGAATGGTTTATTTAAAACTTCTTTAAAGATTTGTTTGTTAGTGATAGGTATTGAGAAGGTGCGTGCACAGAGTCACTCCCCCAGACAGGGAATGAATGAGTGAGCAGAGTCTGGAAACTCCAAGGCACCTAAAGGGAGCCCTGGGATCCTCTGGGATGGGCAGTGGACAGGAAGGCCCTAGGCAGGAGCAGATTTTTTTTCTCCTTCGTAACCAACAAGAGACAGCCTGTGCTGGGTGCACAAGTTACTCTTTCATGCTACCAAAATTGAATCTTTTCTTAGACACTCCCTTTAACTCCTAGCACATATATGAGGTAGCCTGCCCACATTATTCAGAAAGGGAAGGAGCATATATTAAACACAATATCTTTTCCCTGTCTATAGTTGATGTTATTAAATTTTGCACTTTCCTTGATAGCTATACTTGTAACATGAATTTAGCTTATTCTCCTTGCTCTCCCTGTAGCAAGCACTCAATTTAGGCTGAAACACTGTCTCTTTTACTTACATTTCTTCTGCTTATCTTCTTAGTCTGATGTATTAATTTTAAGGATGTTGTATCTCTATTCCATCACTTTTGAGGCCTGAAAAGAATTTTAAGTTCAAACGATTTTAAGTTCAAATCAGAGTAAGTCAAGGAAGTACCAGACATGCTTGGGTCCAGCTTACTTTCTAGTTAGCATCTCAGTTCAGAGCAAAGGCAGTTTAAGTAATGTTGACACAGTAAGAATGCACACATGCTTAAAGCAAAGTTCCTAGTTTGAGAGCTTCAGAATATACAGGGCAACAAAACACCCTTCCATTGCTGTGGGAGCAAAGCATTAGAGCAGTGATCACACCACCCCCGCCCCCATCTTGGGGATCAGAAGACTCCACACAGCAGGTTCACAAGTGTTTTTCTGGGGAGCAGTGATGGCCCAGACAGCCTAAAATGAACTCAATGGTCATTTGCATCAAAGTCATCTCAGCTGAAAGCTGAGCTTTAGCCAGATTGAAAGCAACCCAGAGAGGTTTATGGGCCTGTTTTTCTGTGCACTAGCATAAATTGTGTTGCCTTATCTGAGGAGTTTGCATGGAGATGGCAGAGGTTGGCTGTGTAGCAACTGCTAGTGGAAGAAATGTTCAGAAAACACGGAGTTTAATATAGGTACTTTGCTCTTAATGTTGACCTTAACGAACATGGTTGGTTAAGGTGTGGTGTGTAGTCAGTGTAGTGAGTCAGAAAAGCTGTATATACTGAAACTATTACACACTGGATAACCTTTATGATAGGCAATTTTCAATCAGTTATAAAAACAAGTGTTTCACAATGTAAATGTTTCTGCTTGAAAAGGGAAATTCTAATTTTTAGCTAGCACACTGTTGTTTTCCTCAGCAAGAAGCAAAACATGAGCAGTGAGTTATTATGTGGAAGAGCCTTCCATGATTTCAGAGACAAGCACTCCCAGTTCAGCTTGCGTTAGCACTGCTATCTCTTGTAGAGCTCAAAGAAGCTGAAATACAGTAAGCCTCTTTCCTAAAAAGGAAATGCTTTTATATAAATATGTAGCTTAGATTCCCATTTCAGATGATCTTATCTTCAGATAAGATCTTATCTCCTCTGTTTCTTTTAGAGCAGCAAAGCACATTAACCCTGCTATTTCTGGCTTCAGCTGTAAGCTAGAATCCAGTGTAGCAATAATACATAGGTGTCAACTGGGAGAAGTAATGTTTGGAGGCAGAGTAGTGCAGGCAAATTTGATACCTAGGCTGCTATGGCTGAAATGTAAATGAATGTAAAAACTGACAGCTAGGAAAACACTTTTGTATGAAACAGACAGGTTATTTTGTTTCATTTTTCACTGCCCTTTTTTTTCCTACCCTAGTCTTTTCCTTAAATGAATAAATATACTTTTGTCTTTGAAATTCTGTGTTATTAAGGGTAAGCTCAAATGACACCAATAGGTAGAGGGCTCATTGCTTGTCTGGAACTGAATAATTGCAGTGAAATGCTGTACAAAGCAAACCACCTCAGAGCATTTGTACTCGAAGATAGAAATTGGGACATACATTGTGCAAAGCTAAAAAGATCAGTCTGAGGACTTATATCACCAAGTGAGAGAACTCAAGAACTTGCTCTCTGCCATTGACCAGCCTTGCTGTATCAAAAAAGTAATAGACAGATCACTGATAATACTGAATAATTCGCAAATTATCATAGGAGCCCCGAGGACCCTAAATTAATACACCTAATTTGAGGCAAGTTTTCAGAAGTGGTAAATGCCCTGCAGACACCCCTGTAATCAGGGGCAAAAGAAACCGTAGAAAAACCTCAAAGAACAAACATGTTAACCTCCATTCAGGAGTTGAGAAGAAGGTGGAGGGCTCTGCTGGCTGCCACTTGCTTTTTTGGAGCTATGCTTACAGTCTTGACTCATGTGCTTCAGAAGCAGGTAAAGCAGGGTGCACATGTTAACTTCCATTTTCCACTTTTTTGAGGCCCTGCAGAAATGAAATACAACTGTAGAAGTTTCGCCCCTCTTTCTCTCTGTTGCTGTGCTACATCTCAGTGGAAATACCTGGGAGCTCTTCCCAGGTCTGAGCTCACCTTCTTGTCATGTCCCCATACCACTCTGCAAGAGCAAGGCATGGAAGATGACACAGAGTAACAGAGCAAGACACAAGATATGACTCCTCAGATACCTAATGTACCATTTGTAAGGACAGCCAAGAAACCTAGTTCCAATCCAGTTTATCTAATCTAGAAAAATTATTTTGGGTAAATCAGTGGAAGCAGCAGCTCACACAGGTAGCAGGTAAAAAAAAATAAAAAAAAAAAGTTCCTTCTCTAATTCAGTAAACTCATAACTGTTTCATTCAGCAAACTAATGAGGTGTGGTATTTTAGAAGGGATTATATGGGATGATTATTTTTAATCAATTAAGGTGTGGCAAATATTGTGCCACATAGTCCCTTAAATTCATGATATGCTTTCATCTACAGTCCCATGGACCAGGCTGATCATCTGTATTTATACAGAGCAGAAGAAAAGATGATATCTAGTTAATAAATATATTACAAGCAAAAAAGGTAAGTTGATGAACTGCATAAAAAGACGAAGTTAATGAAAAGTTAGTAGAAACCCCTAATTATCCCTTTGAATGCTACCTACAGAAATGGGCTCTCACATAAACAGTAAATGCTGACTATTAAATAGATACTATTAATACAATGCATAATTAATCTGTAAATTTATTGTCAAAAGTATTGCAAAGGTCAAAATCTTTCTGAACTGCATCACTTAATGACAACACATAAGCACTTTTACACAAACCCCTTTTTACACCTTCTAAGTGATAAAAGTACTTAATCATTAGATCACAGGCTCAGTTGTAAATTTCTTTTAAAAAAACAGTGCATGAATAAAATATTCTCTGACTGCCACTTGGAAGTTCTAAGCCACACCAGTTCCTGGTCCCATCCATTTATAAATGACTACAAAGTTCCATCTGAAACAGTTGAAGTTTTAAGACAACACATGTTAAAAAACCCTCCACCATATCTAATACCTTCTGATACAATGTTTACAGAAAGCTAATGACAAACGATCAAAACAAAAACTATAATGATGATAATTATTTCTGTGTGCATTTACCAGTTCTGTTCCTCAGAACCAATTAATGTAAGCTAACAATTAGGCAGATACTGTCATAAACAAACAGCTATGCTGCTCATGGTACCTGCCTAACAAGGTCTGCCCAAGGATTTAAAATTTAACTCACTAAAATAATTCTTATTCTAGAGTAAAATAGGGCACAAAAGTATATCATTAAGAGCATTTTTTTTCTTGTAGAAACCAGTATAACTGGATGCCAGTGCAAGAACAGGCTAAAGGAATTTATAAAAATTCTCATTTCTATAATCAATCTATTTCTGAATTTGATAATATATAAATTCTAATATAAAAATTTTGAAGTTTAATGTCCAGCAATTCTATTTTAGGAAGCACTAGGCACTGTAAATAGTGATAATATGAATAGACTTTCAAATGGGGATAATATTAATAGATCCCTTGTATATTTTTGAAGGAGTTTTAGATCTGTCAATAACCACCAAAAATCTTAAATACCTTAAGGCTACATGGAAGTGGAGAGGCAAAATAAATCTTTATCAAAGATCCTGCTAAAACACAGTTTTGAAAGTTCACACAAGAGCAATCAAGTGTGTATGAAATGAGACAGCTCAATGTTTCTACAAAATTGTTTCATTACAGAAGAAAAATAGCACAAACAAAAAGAAAACAGTTTTTCAGAGTGAGTCTCTTGCAGTGATGATGTTTTTCTTTATACCAAGACCTTCACTACTCAGTGGACAGGCATTTCAAACTGGTTATTCCAATTACAGTACTCCAGTGAGAAGCATCAAGTAACATTAGAGAGAGCTTCAGCTTGTCTTCCCATTCCCCTCAGTGTATCTACCTGGTTAGCAATGCATCTGTCTAACTGAATTGCTCAACAGAGCATTGAGAACCAAGCTGAGGCAAGTCACAGTGGGCATGAAAATGCCTTTTCATTTATAATTTATTGTGACAGGTATTCCTTGGTGATTCAAGGAAGCCATAAAGCTCTCCTGCCTCCCTGCACTCACCAGTATGCTGCAACACCAGCCCTGGCCCAACTGCCCAGCTTGCTCTCTCCTTCTCACACCCCTGTGACCATTCAGGTTACATATGGCAATGCTACCTCCCTCTCATGTTCCTAGTTAGGCTAGTACTCATTTTAAAAATCCACTTTATTATCTATTTGCAGGCTTTCCCTCTACCACTGCTGAAAAGGATTTTTGCCATATTCTAATTGTTCGAAATCTGTTTGTTATTGGTTCATAAAAATTGCAACTCCAAAATGTGGCTCATAGCATCCATTAACGCTTTTCTTTTCAAGTACCTACTTTTGCCCTATCCTTAGGTAACCCTTCTTAAATTTTTCTGTTGCAATAGTGGATGGTAACAGCTGTGGAGAAATGGGTTATTATCTGAAGTGTCAGGGCACTGACAAAATAGGGCAAAACTACTCTTTCAAGTTAGTTAGCCTAGGTTTTCAGAGAGTATTCCTCTGCTATAAAGTGCTTTTGTCTATCTCCTTCTAAGAGCTCTGCCTGCAGAGATATCACCTCCCTGTTTACTACAAAACATGGTTCTCATGACCTAAGAAAATGTTTCTCCTGACCATCTTCTAGAGAAACATATACATAAATACCTTTTTCAGTAACATAAATGCAAAATCTAATTATCACTATGACCACAGGAGCTAGGTGCAGAGAAAAGCCGCTCTGCACACTTCCTATGGGCTGTTGGGACCCTTCAAAAGCCAGGAGTCGCAAAAGTCGTGAAGTCCACAAGAGATTCTGCTCACATATGTACAACAAACAGTAATATCCACGCACTTCATCATGAGTCCTCTGAAGTGATTGCTTCTATTCTGCAAGGGCTAAGCTAGGAGCAGCTGCAGATGAAAGCAGAATCAAGTTCTGAAAGTCTGACAGAGAGAACTAGTCCCTTGGTGAAGCCATGCTGGCTGCCTTGAATCACCTCCCTGTCTTCCATGGGCCTAAGCAGAGCTTCTAGAAGGATCTGTTCCCTGACCATCTCAGGCACATGGAAGTGAAATGCTTGCAATAGGATCTGAAACATCAGAAAGCAAAGAAACACTCCTTTTGAAGACACTCAAATTCTATTGTGTTGTAATTTTTATTTTAAATAATTAGAAACAAGAATAGCAAGTCAATTTAGAGCCTAGATTCCACATGATGTCATGCAATAAGACTGTATCTTCCTGCTCTGGCATTGTTTCACTTTAAACTAATTGAGACTGCAGTATGGCACATGTAATTTTGAAATGCTTCCAATTACCTCTGGGAAATAAAAAAAAAAAAAAAAAGAAAATTGAAAAAAAAATCAGATGAACTGCTTTTTCTTCTCATTTATTGTGATACCAAATGTACAGTCTGATTAATTGATCTGTTTTGCTTCTCTGTGTATACAAATGAAATTATTTCCAGAAGCTTATTAGAAGTAATAGTTCCTAATGTAACAATAACAGTAGGGAAGGGTCAGCCAAGGTAACTGGTGTTACTAATCAGGGAAAAAAAAAAGTGAAATTCAGATTCTTCTATATGTGTCTACACTTGCCCACACAATTCATTATTTAACAACAATATTTAATATTTAGTGTGACTTAAGTAAATTGTGCACTTCATATACCTAAATAAACACAGAACACTGAGTCAAACTACCAGATCTGGTTGTTTTCATGAAAAATCATCAAGAGTTATACAATTAATATGTTTCACAACAACCTTGTGTTTGGGAGACATTCAGACACACAAGGCAGATTTCACAACAAATGCTTCTCTTTCTCAGGAGCTCTGAATTTTATTCCGAATATGGTGTAAACTGATGATGTGAATAACTAATTGAAGACTGCTGCCTCTGTTCATTTGTCAATAGAGCAAAGAAAATGATGATGCCCAGCATGATGAAGTATTTCAGGATTTCTTGGGGACAAGAGTGCAACTAAGTGAGTACACAACTCAGTCATTGAATGGTGGACACTCCAAGAGGGGTATGTTGTCCATAACCTTGTGATGAATTTCAAAGCTGACAAAGTTTCAAGCCAGACTTCTGCAACAGCTTTACCTTAGGTAATTGTGATGCTTAACAGTCCAGCTAGATTTGTGGGAGTCAAGGTTCTATTTCTTCCCTATATGTGAAAAATAGAAAACAAATACAGTTTGAAAATATATGGGTTTCTGTTTTCTTGACACACCAGGAATCAATAGACAATGTGGCTTCAAATAAGTGTTTGCTGTAAACAAATAACATATTTCAGCTTCAAGTTTCTAGGCACGAATTTAATTGCAAGACTCAAACATCATTTGCAAGGAGTTACTAGATTATTTGCAAATCTCCTGGCAAATTTGCTTGTAGGGCCTGTCTATGGATTGTTTGTACCTGATAGCAGCAGACCCTCAAAACCTCAGGTAATCTGCCAGTACCTCCAGATACAGTAAAGTCTCCCATTGTTGCCTGATGTAAGGAGACTCACAGACAACAAAGGATTGTGCCTATGGACCCTTTCCTATGGATTACATTTCAACCTCATGAAGACACATGGTCATATTTAAAACAGATTACAGGTTATCACTATGTGGGGTATTAAGATTTCTGAATGGGATGAGCTTCACCCTTTCAGTTCCCCATAGCCCTCTATTTCCATATATGTTGTTACTGGACAGCATTCTGTCAGCTATACAAACCAACCCTCTGTGATCCAAACACTGGGAATCACCTACACAGGAATGGGTTTTAAATATGGCCGGGGCAGGATTTTCTTATGGGAAGGAATAAAAATTTTGCCAAAGGTGGCTCCAGATTCAGCACTACATAATCACTTGTAAATTCCATTGTATCACACCATGATATAACGCAGCAATTGTCAGCAACATTTTTGAACAGCTCCAAAAGATGTCATTCAATTTCTCAAATTCACATCACAGTGACCCAGAAGAAGAATGAATTTTGGTGCAACTGGACAAGCAGAGCAGGGCTGGAACCAGAACTGGCTTCAGCATGCAACAATTCAACACCATACACCAGCTTTTCTGCCCTGAAATACTGATATGAAAGATGGAACTCAAAGTCACAGACCAAAAAAAGTCAATGACTTGTATAAGGATGGTCCATGGACTAAGGCCTGTTGCTATTGGAGTTTTTTCTGGAATGACAAGCAGAGGGCTCCATGCTTGTATCTGTATAGATATAGATGAAATAAATATATATATATATATATATATCAGATGACCAGGAAAGATGATGGTAGTTAACTGAGATGTATTGGGAAGTGTGGGGCATGGGCATGATGTAAATGGTAGGGAATGGATACTGGATACTGAATACTGAATACTGTATACCGTGGATACTGTCCTGAATTCATCTAGGATTGAGTTCATTTTCTTCCTAGTAGCTGGTACAGTCTGTGTTTTATATTTCATATGAGAAAAATATTGAGGACACAATGATGTTTTAGTTGTTGCTAAAAAGTGCTTACTTTAAGTAAAGGACTTTTCAGTTTCCTGTGCTCTGCCAGTGACAATGACATGCAATGACATGGTTCTGTACTCTAGACATATAAGTGCCTATCATACTATTTCAATTAATGTCACTTCAGTTAATATTATTTTAGTTGTTTCTTATCCCAAATTTTAATTATTTTTCCCTCTCCTGTCATTCAAAAGCAAAAAGCAAGGTAGAGAAACTAGCAACTTGAAACCATAATTATATTCCCTCAGGAAATACTATCACCAGCTGCCTTTAGTTTGTTTAAAACCCAAGACATTTTGAATTACTACAAAATGCAGAAATTATTTGGTTATTTCTGTACAGTTTTATGCAGTGGTACTTAATTTTAAAAATAATGGGGCTTTTCATTTTGCTGTAGCCCAAACAGCAGAATTACGTTTCCCATGCATGTCATATTACAAGACAAATAAAAAAGACCTGAATCCTCAGGAGCTGTAACTTGAAAGAATGCTGTCCCTAAGGAAAAGTAATATTAAATCTTATTCTACACACAGAAGTGTCAGCTTATAAAACCTGCAAGTCTGGCTGGATAGCTTTTTGGAACAGACTCTCTGTTGCAGTGTTTTACCTTTCTCCCACCAGTGTCAAACCAAGAACTTCTGGGACCCTGCCCTGGCCATGCCCTGGCCATGCTGAATTGGTATAATGTGGAATTCAATACTGATGTGAATGCTTCTGAACTTGCAGTCTGGGAGGTCATTTAGGCAGAAAAAAACCCCACCAAACCACCAAATAAGTAACATTTTACCTACCATGGAAGGAGAAAGGATTGCTCATGAGCACTACAACAGGAACTCTGGGGCAGAGAACATGGTTTTTCCAGAGTCCCTCCAAAATAGCTTCCAAGTCTCTGTAGCAGTGAGCAAGAGGACTCAGAGGCCTGATTTGTGTGCAAGCATCAGAGTTTGATTTTCAAGAAAGTAATATTATTTAATATAAAGACCTTCTATGGTAATAAATTTAAATTATTTCAAAATTGTTTTTATAAATAACTTCCTTTATTTTGTAAAGAAATATATTTTCCTATTTTTTATTCTAGAAACTTTTTGTTTTGGTTTGAGATTCAGAATTTCACAGAGAAGGGAACTAATGGTTAATAACAACACTAAAAATCAGAGCCATAGCCTATTAGGCATATCATATAGTACAGCTGTCTTGTATTACTCTGAAAGTGGTTATACTCAAATATAATTTCTTTTTATCCTGTTTTAAAGAAGCTACACAATTTTAAATCCACTGAGGGTTTTTTTCCCAAAGTAATTCTTAACATCCAAAGAGTATGGTACCCACCTTGTAAAATATGTCATCACATTTGCTGTGTCAGGTCGTAGCTAGTGGGAAAATTGCCTTTGGTGGATGGGTGCAGTTATACCACTTCAGAGCTATTCAGGAACAGCTCTGAACATGGAGGCATGAGTTTTACAGGATTTCATCACCATGATTCACTGCCATTAAACTACACCGAGGTCACTGAAGGTCTTTGCCTTGAGACAATTCTAGTTTCACACAACAGAATTCCATTACACAGTGGTACAAAGTGATGGCTTTTACACTAATAACATTCAGCAATGATTTAGATCACGCTAATTGTTAAGTCTGTGCTCTCGGTGTTTCTTACAATATAATCAATAATAATATTAATAATAATATTATTAATAAGGAGCTACTAGTCCCCCATTTTTGTCATGAGGATTCTCTGTCTTAACAAATATTACTATTTGGTAAGGTATGATTTTTTTAAGGAATAAACACACTATTGAATATGCGTTGTGGTATGTCTCAGTCTAAGTGATTTTAGAGATTTTTTACAGTTTGCAGAGGATGAAATGATCCAAACTCTACCAATTACACACACCAAAAGCTGAAAACAATCTAAACGCATCCTTATTTTCCTTTTTTTCTGAAAGGTTAATTCCTTTAAATAGGCAGTAATGAAATCATGGGAAGAAAAATAGAAAATATTAAAGGGACTAAGAAGATAACCAGAATTTTTAGGATTCTAGAAGGTTTACAAGGAAAAGTTATATTTATTTAATGAGAAAAGCTAGGCAATAAGCCAAATAAGTCAAACCAAATTTAAAAGAATGTAGTTTCTGATACAGGCATATAGCAGTGAGCCTGAACATGTTTATCTAGACTATGCCCAGGTCACTCTTGCAGACTCAGTTTGAAACTCAGAAGTATGCAGAATATCTACTGAAAAAAAACACCCCAACATTGTAGGACAGGTGAAACATGCTATGCTGCTACAGAATTTATGGGGATTGCATGCTTTTAAACTGAAAATACCAGATAGTTGTATACGTGTACATTTAAACTTTGCATAACCCCGTGGCATGTTTTGACAGCACTAATGAGAAAGTCTATTCCAAGTTTGAAATAAAAAGGAATTAAAAATTAGTATGAAAAACAAAATCAGAAATTATTTGTAGCCTCACAGGCACCTGAGAACACAATATGCCTGCTAGAGGAGCTGAGGAAAACTTCCTGAGACCTGATGAAATCCCACACAAGATTGAATTTCTGGAGTCAGCTCACTTAAAATATTATACAATATGTTCATGTAATAGCTTCAACTGCTGCAGCTACAGGGCCTGAAGATTGAAAAGGACAAGAAGGAAAGAGACTGCTCAATTGAGACAGATAGATTAAAAAATTATATGCTGTCACTCAAACTTTAATGAAAGATTTGAGAATTCAATCTTTTCATGCTTTTCTGTTTCACACAGAACTATGACTATTTTTTAGGCTAACTCAGTAACCATCTTTGTATCGTTGGAGAATTTTATCCTTATTTTTCCATTCTTACTGTATGTATAGTGTATATATATTCACATATATATGTGAAAATATCTTGATATGTCAAGGACAGGTCTGATGAATCTACTGGATTATATTCAAGTCACGATCAAAGAAAAAAGTCACAATAATATCTCACAAGAATAAAATTGTAAATCTTGGTTGCAACTTCACAAACAGGTATATTTGAATGGTTATATGGAGGAATTCTTCAAATGGATGGCCAGACAGGCTAAACAGAAGTCTGAGAAGAGACAGAAGAGTTTATTCTCTAAGTTTCAGGCATGTTGCTGAGATATATCTGAACTTCTGATCATTTTATCTGAGCATTAAGCCACTGGGCACACCACAGGCTCCAAAGAAACCGTGGGTTCCAGAGAATCTGTTAAAAATCTTTGGGTATTGACACACTTGCATGCACCCTGACTGGAATAATTTGGTCCAGAAAGGTGTCTGCAAAACAGAGCATCTAGTACAAAAGATTTTCTTTTCTTTGCTGAAGCTGCCATGCTAGACAGTGACAGCATGTGATACTGCTACTCTGCAGCCCTATTTCTGGTTCTTTTCTCCAGAAAGTTTTAAAGGTAGGTACTTCTACAGCTGATATCTTGAAACTGGAAATTTGCAGAGAATGCTACATAGTCCTGTGTTACCATGGACTTGCAAAAGGTGAAGCATTGTAAGGGTACAGTGCACCAGAAAGCCTCTTCAAAATCTAAACAAATGAAGCAGCCAGAGCTCTCGTTTTAAAAGGTTAAAGAGATGGATAAAAGGAGGCTCTGTCAAAAGGAATAAGTGGTCTTTTGATGTTCTGATTAGCAGCAGGAATCCATTAGGAAAAGCTTGAGTGTAATTAGAATGGAGAGATTAAAAGAAATACAATAGTAGAAGCATTTAGAAAAAAATAGGAAATACAGAAATAGGTAGCCTGCAACATAATCAAAGGAGCATACAGTAGGTGTTTTTAGTAGTTTCTTGTGCAATATAGATTAGAAATTATTGCAAACACGTAGGAAAGAGTGAGTTATACAAATAGGTACTTCGATCATACCTTTCCTTAGTTTGTCAGTAGAAAAATTCAGATATCAATGCAAAATGCGTCAGTATCAATGGCATAAGAAAACCCAAATTTACTGAATATAAGAAATGTAAAGAAAATTTCAGACAAACGCTAGAAAATCTGGATCACAAGTTTTCAAACTTGGCTTTATTTAAAGCTGTCTTGACTCATTTAAGTCTAATCAGTAGAAATACTAGCTCAGCAAGCATGTTCACAGTCTGTAAACTGTGGACATAAACAGTGGCATTGAATTGATGGGAATTTAATATCAAAGCATAAGCCTGACTAAATTAAAAGCAAATGGCATTCTATTTATGAACTCAGAATACAGCAAATATTAAGATCTGTTTTTAAATCAATGAATGTATCCTTAGATTTGCTGAAGCTCAGTCACCTAACTGTGACGAGTTCAATTGTCAGCTGATTTATTCTCCTAAAGGTTGATTTTAAAATAACACAGGTTATATATCAGTTTCAGTACTTTATAATTCTTACGGAATTTATATTTATACAATGCAGTTTCCTTCATACCACCTCTACTTGAGAAGATCTGACCTCTGTGTATGTAGAAAGAGACTGGAATTCCTAGGAATATATAATTAATGAGGAAGTTTGCAATAAATATACATTAAATGAACCAGGGAACCATATCCTTTATTCATTAAGATAATAGCACACGCAAAAATCACCAACCTAAGAGAGATTAGCTTAAAAAAATTCATTAAACAACTGCAAGGGTAACTGGAATTTTCTGTTTCTACTGTACTGCTTGGTCTTATTGATAACATGGAATATACCCAAGAAACTCTACATGCGTCTCTCCACTAAAGCCCTACTTACAGATGCATTCAGACTATGGCAGATCCTGAGACTGACTGCCCACTTCCCCCTCACTGATACAGTTGTCCTTGCTCATTACTTTTTTCTCATTTCTAAATGCAGTTGTTAATTATTTTAACCTTTAGCTAATTCCCTTGAACTCAGGAAATTTGTATTTTATTACAACTAAGCTAAACACAATTTGAAATTCCATTCTTATTAATGCAGTTATAACGCTGTAAATTAAATTTTAAAGAATATTCCAAAATCAGTCTAAATCTTATATCTATTGGTCATGACATGTAAATGTCAGAATTTCTGAAAAGTTGATACATGCTATTGTCATTATAATGGGGCCTCCTTCTTAGAATCGTATGGCTACTGTATCCTAAGTACCATATTTTAGTCAGTGCTTTGTAATATTTAACATAATATTTCATAGTAAATAGAATTAAATAGCAAATCAGTTCAAGGATGAAAGAATTAAACTGTACTTGGTAAACCTACCTTATTTCACATCACTTAACACTGATCAGTAAGAAAGACTGTCACACCAGATATCCCTTTATTTTAATTTATGCATTTGCAATAGCATCAGTAAAATTACTGCAAAGAATGCAAATTAAGATCCAGTTATTAACATGCCAAATTTGGATTCTTGTGTCTGTATCTGCTGCCTCCTCCCCCAGGATAAATACAAGAGTTAGGAGAACTTAAACAGCAATTACTCCACACAGCTGTCAAGACATTTGGCAAAAGATCCTTTGTAGATGGAGACAGTGAAGTACTAAAAAGCAAAAAAAAATTTTTCCAGATTACAAACTATTTAAAGAACAAGACCAGACTAGAAAGCAATGTACATTTAAACTGAATACTTTTTGGTTTGTGACTAGGTCACCAGATTAAATGCATCATAACCCAGGGGTCTCATTACAGTCAGTGGCAGAAGACCAGCTGAAGGGCCCCTCAGAGCTGCCCATTAAGTATGTCTACAGAGTCTGTGTTTCTTTCTTAGAGTTCCAATTAAAAATTTACCGTGGGTACCTTTCAGCTCCAACTTCTGCCCCAACCATGTCCTGCAACTCAGAAGTAAAGCCAGTTGTACATCTGCTTCCCACCTAGCATTTCTGTGAAATGGAAGCTAGATGCAGACCACAGCAGTGTCTCTGTGGTGTTTGGATGGGAGGGGCATACCTACTACTGACATTCCTGGGCTAGTGTGCTCTAAAGCCTCCAAGCTGTTCATACAAATGAAAATTCCTTTTTTTTTCATCTTTCATTTGTATTCATGAGTGGGCCCCCTAGTCGAATTGTTTTCACTGCCATTTTACCTTATTGCCTGACTTCCTTCAGCATCCCTCAGTTAAACGTGAGTTGCCTGTCCTAAGCAGATTTGAACAGTATTAAAACAGAGCTATTCCTCAGTTTGCTATTATGATTCCTGTGCTGTTTGACAGCATAACTCTAAATCTATTTACTTGAATGGACTATTTAAAATTCCATGCTCGGTTTCCTGTCTGTGGCTGCTACATCCTAAATTATTAGATTAAAACCCAAAATTGCTACATTCACTGCCTTCTGTAGCAGTTCTGTAAATCTATGAAGCAGTTTTATTGCAAGTGCACAAATAGGTAATGCACAAGCAGAATGAAGACTTTAATTTAGATAATCCCACTTTCCTTATGTGTATATTTTTAACAAAAGATTTGGGCCATGCTGTTCAGAGACGATCTTTACTATGTTTCTTTATATATTGTAAGAGGTACCAGCGTCTGAAGAGCAAGAGGTGCTAAGACCTAAAGACGGTGTCTCCTTTGAGCCTGTGATGCCTGGAGCTGAACAGTCACACCTGCTTTTCCACAGGTCCGTGGTGTAGGTGATGATCAGCTTTGAGGTGTCACAGGAGCATTGTTGCCAGAGATTGG